>JANHFT010003108.1:0-12611 GCA_032467955.1 Pseudoxenodon macrops | reverse complement strand
CACATGCACCAAAGACAAATTCCTTGTGTGTCCAATCACACTTGGCCAATAAAGAATTCTATTCTATTCTATGTCACTACGCCTGGGTGACAACTTCAGTGCTGCCGTATGATCCTGAAAGGGCCGTTCTGAAGATCGCAGCCCTGGTATTGTGACGTAGGTGAGCGACAGAACGTCCGCTCGGGGAAGCTTCTAAAAGCCCAACTCCGAGGCGCGCAAGTTCTCCACGATCGCATTCGCTATTCCGAGTCCGAGTAACGTCCATCGAGCCGTCGTTGCTCCGAGCATCAACGTGAAATCCCCGCGATTCCGACCTCCTTAAGCCTCCCTTCTTTCCCTGCCTGATCAGGACATGACGAACACGTCTGATATAACAAAAATGCCCGACGTCTCGGGGCAATGTTCAATGTATTTGGGGTGGGGCTTCTAAATTCAGCCCTGGGCATAATTTTTTCAAACGTGAAGCAACCCGAGATGAAGCCGGAAATTACGTATTTCGACGGAGAGAGAGAGAGCGGTCGCTAGAGCAAATTCTTATCTTTTTGACAGTGCGACAGCCACGTTCAGGTTAGGAGGAGGCCCGCCTGTTTGTTCCACGTATCACTGCATCCGGGAGGGAGGGGCGGGGAGTAACGCACGGTCAGGTGATACAAACCTTGGTTCTCATTGGGCCGCGGGCAGCGGCGTGTCGCGCGACCGGAAGGGAACCCGGAAGCAACCTAGCGGCAAAATTCCGGTTTCCTTGGCTACGCCAGAGAAAGGGAGGGTGAGAGAACGAGAGGAGGCGAGCGAAGGGCTGGTCCCTCGTCTTGTGGCGGCCGCGTTGTTTGAAGGGATGGGACAGAACCGGGCCTAGCGGGGCAGCTACCGCTATGAGCGGAGCAGCAGCTGGGGGCGAGGGAAGGAGCGGCAACCGCCTGGCAGGCCGTTGGTCCGGCTGGAAACTGCTGGCTTTGGGCCTCCTCTCCGCTTCTTCGGTGTTGGCAGCAGCGCCGGCTGTGCAGGCGATGAGCCGGGAGGAGAAGCGTCATCTTGGGTAAGAGCGCTTTTCCCAGTCGCCCGCTTCTTTTTTTCCCTGTGCCGCAGCCAAGCCTTCCTTGGCGAGGATGCCGTTGGCCCGGTTGCGAACCGTGGTTCTGTGAAGCCGAGAGTGGAGCATATTGTGTCGTAGCCCGAGGCAGGAGTGACTAGAAGATCTCTAAGGTTCCCTTCCGGAACTCTTCTGATTGAAGCCCGGCTCCTTTTGTAGGTTGCATTTGGCTGCCTTGAGGGGACCGAGGAAGTTACATTGAAGTCTTCTTTAACCTGACTGACACAGGTTGATTTCAAGCTTGTCCCTGAGGCAGACCGAGAAGGATACCTCAGCTAATTGTTCATTTCAGTTTTTAAATATAAAGCTGGACCGTAAATATATTACTGGGTAGTTTTTCAAAATCTAAGTTGTATTTCATTAGATTTTTTTTTCTTTTTTACTTCCATGCCCTCAGAAATTTTTTCTCCACCCACCTATTTTTTGCGAAACTTCCCTGTCTAGAAATGATGAATATCATAGCAAGGCAGGGATGTAAGAACTTCGGTTAGTCAAAGGGAGAAACATTAGTCAAAAGTGAGTAATAACAGTTCAAAACAAATGCTGCCATTGAGAGAGAACAGAAAGATCACATTTAAAACATGCTACCAGGATCTTAAACGTGGATGTCATTCTAGAAAATGATGTTTGTACAATGTAAAAGCTCAGTTATGTAAGTTCACAGAACTTTTCTTCTTATCTTTGTGTTGTTGCTTTTTATAGGTGGGTTGAAACACCTTTTTTTTGTGTTCATTTAGGTATTGTGAGTTTGGCTGATCAACTTTTCAGTGACACATGTTTTTTCCATGTGTGTTTATTATATGTGGCAGTATGATGGCCGTTCTAATATTTCAATAATAATGCACAAGTGTACTTAATATATAATTTTGTACATATGTGATGTAGCAGATATTGGCAAAGAGGAGTGATTGCCACAGTTGAAAGTAATTTTGGGACTTCTCAGAGACATACATTTATTTCTTGGCTGTTGACCTCCTTTGAGGACAGTTGAAGGCCCTGTAAACTGTAATGCTATGTGGGTAATATAATTACTTATAAAGGTTCACTGTTAAGGGATAATCTTGTTAGCTGTGCAAACAGTGTTTTTTGCTTTGAAAGACCAGATATTTTAAAATGATGGCAAATATTGAGCTTACTTATAAGGCAAATCAGATGCTGGT
The DNA here is from genome assembly GCA_032467955.1 of Pseudoxenodon macrops. NCBI lineage: Eukaryota > Metazoa > Chordata > Lepidosauria > Squamata > Pseudoxenodontidae > Pseudoxenodon > Pseudoxenodon macrops. Next base: position 10,361 of record JANHFT010003108.1, on the reverse strand, counting down.
GTTTCATAGAATAAAACCAAAAAGCATTCCAAAAACCAAAAAGTTCAACAGAAATGTACATCTGAGGAATCTGACTATAGCAAATATCTAAAAGCAAATATTTGCACATTTCACTTTTTTTAAACTTTCATAATATTAATTTAACCTATGGCAGAAAACAATTTCATTTTTGAGAGCATTAGGAGAACATTAGATTTCCTGGAGTCTTCTGGCCTTTATGAAAAATAGAACTTGGATTAATTCTGGGGCTCTAAATTAAGAATTTCATAGTTCATGGTTTGATTGCTTTATTAACTGCAGTATTCTAATAAAGTCTATCTTTGATATGAAAATACATCTGTGTTCATTATAAGATTTTAAATGATGAAAATGTATCTGATTTCGTCATAAGATTTAAATAAATTTATTTAATGCTACTTCCTTTTTGAGGGACTATTTAACTATATACAATTTTGTATATATTTACTTAAAAGCAGATGTTTCATTTTTTATTGTGATACCTCAATAAAGTAAAATATGTGTGTGTAAGTATATAAGATTACAGTCTGATGTTTTCTTGAATAATCATAGAATATAAATTGATTGATGTATTGTTATACCCTATATACCCATATGGGTTCAGTGAGTCTTATGACAAACTCAATGACAACAGTATTCAATTGCCACATTTTTTAAACTTAAGCAGAGTTAGCAATGCACATTTGAATCTGAACTCATGATTTCATGAAAATGGCCTTGTAATTTTCTTGGCAACTGTACAGAATTGATTGCCCCCTTCCAGGATACTTCTGAATTCTCAATCTAGTGTACTATCCTGAAATCTCCTTTTTACTCTAATCTTCCTTTTAAATGCCAACCATATTTGACTTTTTTTAATGAGAGCAGCTAAAGTGAGCTAAGTACTGTCATCTAACTGAGCATTAAAAAAGAAACACATCAGCATTGAATTTTATCTGCTTGGAAAGCCCAATAGATACTGTACATGGATCTCTTTTTGGAATATCTACATTCTTATAATCATTTTGAATTCCTATTAAGTTAAAAAAAGCCATGTGTTTTTAAAAATAATTTCATAAAGAATCATTGCTCTCTTATAATAACAAATGGCTACGTAGCATGGGATTGTAAAAGTAAATGTTTATAAAATGGAAATAATATGTAGATTTTGGTTTTATATAAGTGCTCAGTTGTATTGTTTGTTGCATCTTATTGTAAAATTCCTAACAGTTCATCAAAATGTTTGGAAAGTCTCTGCAGATTAAGAAAATTGTTGCTAGTAAATCTTTCAGTTGAACAAAATTGAATTATTCTGGTTTTATCTCTTTTTCAGAAATCAAGTACAGGAAATGTTTGATCATGCCTATAGTAATTACATGGTAAGTGCAATGTTTACATTATTTTAATGTTAAATAGCTGTTTTAAAGCTGTTTTTACATAAGCTATACATGATAAACTCTTGCTAATGTATTTTTAATTATTCATGATTTAATGTAAGGTTGGCCAGCCCATCACCTGCAGATAGAAGTAGACAAGCAGTGCTCTACTTTCATACTTTGGCCACCTAATGAGAAGGAAGAACTCACTGGAGAAGAGGAATGCAGGGAAAGATTAAGGGCAAAAGAAGAAGGGATGAATGAGAATGAGGTGGCTGGATGGAGTCACTGAAGCAGTTGGCGTGAGCTTAAATGGACTCTAGGGGATGGTAGAGGACAGGAAGGCCTGGAGCAACATTGTCCATGGGGTCGCGATGGGTCGGACATGACTTCACAACTACAACAACTTTCATACTGATACTATGTTTTTGGAATCTGGTTTTTGTTTCTTTCCTTAGTGTATTAAGCCTAAGAGAAACCTCATACATCCTAATAATTTTTCCCCTGCAAACAATGGGGAGAGATCATACTTCAATTCTCTGATAGTTTAATTAACAAAATTCAGTGGCAAGTCTCCAAAAAGGAATTTGGGGTCTACAATTGATTAGCAGGCTATTGGATGCTCATTCTTGCACTAAAATACAATTAAGGGTCATAATTATTGTTTGGTGTAATATGCTGAATCATACTATCAGCAACTGAAAAACTGGCTCAAAGTGGATTGTTTTAATGTTTGGTTTGGCCTGATGTATTATTTACAGTGAATTACACTCCAGTTCTTACTTGTTCAATTGTTAGGCTGTATACATGTTGAGATTTAATCTGTTTACGTTTGGGTTTTTGATCCTAGGTATGAGTCCTTTTTCTCAGTCCTTGAATTTGTTGAATTGAAAAGCATAATCTATAATATGGGAAGGAGTTGCAGATTATGAGTATGACAAAAATACTCAAAGACCAGGGATTCCAATCCAGTGAAACAATTCAATGTAGATCAGCTAGAGCTGTTCAGTTACTTGCACAATTTTAACACTTTTTAAAATTATAATATAAAATAAAGCCTACATTCAAGAAAAGGTAGATTCTTTGCCATGCTAGAAATTTAATAATTGTTTCCTTGAAACAATTCAGATAAAGATATTTACCAATCTAATAAAAATGCTTAAACTATAATACAATTTAGGTGTAGCTTTCGTGTCTAAGATCCAAGATGGAAATAAAGTGTTTTATTAAATCTCATTAATCACAGATCTACAAGTTGCTTGGCAAACCCTTCAGCCGGTCATGATTAGCTAAAATGAATGAAAACGGAAGTCCTGTTGAGCTGTTTTTCACCCTCTGCATGGGGGTGCACGCATGTGCAGCGCAGTGTGCTGGGGGTGGTGGTTATTTGCTGGCATGCGTGCTGCCATTTTTGGCACCCAAGAAGAAAAAGGTTCGTCATCACTGACCTAGGGCATGCTGTCATTCTTTTACACTGTGTTGTGAAAAGGCCTTTTCATCATTTGTCAGGTGGCAAAGGATTTCTATACTTGTAGCATGTATTATTTGTATTATACTTAAGGAAGTATATGACTTGGCATATCCTGGAAGCTTATATGTCAAAAGGATATTTATTTAGTATGAGTCCTAAAGCCTTAAGCAAATAGAATTTGTGAGTGTATTGAATTTGGCAAACAAGGTCAAGAATTTAAACTTTTGTTTTTGATGATGCTAATCTTGATGATTCTATGGATCAGTTCTTTCATCATTTTCCAATCTTGTAAGGCTTTTTAGTTGATTTTTTTTACAATAATGTAGCAAAATTCTATTCTAGAAATACATTTTATTACTATTTGAAGTTACTTGAAAATGTGCTTCTTTTAAAAAGAGAATGTTCATTAAGTCTTGCTTTATATATCATGTATTTCTTCAATGAAAACTTCCGTTTTTTCACTGACTTTTATAAAGAATTACATAGTGTTCATAGTTACAAATTCTACTCCTTCAGTTTTGATGTTGCTCATTTAGTGATAAGGTGGGAAGGATGTTTAGATGGATTTAAAAATACAATCTAGCTGATGACTTGCCCTAAACCCTCTTGCCTACAGTATACCCATAAAAGCCTGGTGTAACACTTCTGTACCAGATAATTTGTTGATAAATCTGCAATCTTGCATATTTTGTAAAATCTTTTTAAGTGACATCTAGTGCAACTACTTATCTTGAGGCTACTAACATTTCAAAGAAATATAGAATCCTTATTGTCATTTATGTCCTTTTCATCAGCGTTGAAAATAATAAGTGAGTAAAGGTCAGAGAAATATAAAGATTATCTTTAGAGCTAGTAAAAAAGCAGAATCATCATCTTTATAAATTTGAGAATGTGGTCATCCCATGTGCCCCATGAGATTAAAAGTGTTTTTTTAAAAAGGTTATTGCTAAATTTACCATTTAACAAAGCAAATGGTGAAATTAAAAGGTATCTTGTAGAATGCTTTTTCAGTACTTTAGAATAGTTAAAGTAATAAGTCATTTGATTTTATTTATATAGGGACGTATATAGAGCAAAAATGGTACAACATCTATTATCTGCTAGCACTTTTTCTGAAGGCAAAGTTTGAATTTTGGTTCGGAAATGAAATTCTGCCATCCTATTATGGTGTATATTTCTATTAAGAACTGTGTGTATATTCTGAAATATATTGAGTTAGATACTTTGTTCTGCATTTAAAAGGTTTAAATCCTTACAGAATCCATTTTAGCCATTCGGGAAGTGTTCTGATCTTAAACAGACTTTATCTCAAGCTCATAATTTCTGTTTCAGACTGGATATTCCTGAAATGGTTAGCACAGCCTATATCAAGCAGTTTTTTTAAACTGAAGTATTTCTAAAATCCTTTAAATTGTATACATTTTACATATCCCTTTTAGTGAGTACATTAGTGAGAATGTAACACACCATTTTAAGGACCTTGGTTTGAAAGACCTGCTGACCACTACTTGTCAATGTAGTGATCTTCCTAAATACATTATTTTGAATGTAAATACTTTTTTATTCCAAAGGGATTGTTCAATTGTATTTAAGTATTAAGTTAGATTCTATGCTTTTCTAAGGATGGAGGCAGAAGAGACAGTGTTCAAATTGCAAGGATGTCTTCCCAATTTTCTTTAAATGATAAGAGACTTTCAGGTGTAACTAGTTCTGGATGGCAAAATCATTGTGAATATTTATATTCCTGAATTGCATTATCTCTTTAAAACAATTTGAATTAATTTAAAACAAGTTGCTGACAAAGAATTCCTATTTATATGCAATAATGGTGCAATGAACTCTTAGTTTAGCAACTTAAGATATGCTGAATAAGAAACGTTTCAAAGCCAAACTTGCAAATACAAAAATTGGTGCTCCACCAATATGTAACCCTTCACTTTTTGACTCTTGAAAGTTGAAAAAAGAAATTTATAGTGTTGAAAGTTTTTTGAGGACATTAGGCTGGATTTATTGTTTCAACTAATTAAGGATAAGCAAATAAGCGCTGATTGGTACATTTTTCAGGGTTTAATAAAGATTTCTGTGAAGAACCAACTTGAGGGTAGAGAGCTGGTTATGTTATGTCCTTATTCTGAGAAATAATTTCTGAACGACAAAATATTGTTCCAGACTGTATAGTGAATAAATAAGGCCCAGAACCATAAAACAAAAACAAAAAAATTTACCGTTTTACTTTCTACAGTTCAGAAAACATTGGAGTAATTTTTTTTTGTCTTGCAGTCTGCTTCTTTACTGTGGTACTAACTGAATGCATTTATGTGTTTCTATGGGAAAAGTATTAAAGGTAGACTTACAACCAGTTATTTAACAACTGTTTGAAGTTATGACAGATCTTAATAAACCTAGTTACAACCTGCCTTCAAAGTTATGACTGTTGCCTCCCTACCCCTCTGTAGTGATGTTATCATATTTTGGGCACTGGGCAACTGGCTCACATTTATGATCAGCTGCAGCATTGCATGGTCACACAATCATGTTTGCCACTTTTTTGCCATTTTCCAGGAGAAACCGCTAATTGGATATGCTGGATTTGCTTAAAAACCATGGTGACTCCCTTTATGACTGCTATAAAAATTGTCATTTTTAAAAAATCCAGCCACATGCTGACTCCATGTATGATCACATGACTTATGACTACAATTCTGGGCTCCATTGTAGTTGTACGTCGAAGACAACCTGTATTGCAGTTCATGAAAAATATTGATTTAATCCAGTGTAAGAGACTTGTGTACCATTTTGAGCTTTCTGCATTGTTTAATTTTGTAAAAGCATACTCCCATGAATATAAAAATAGTGTTCCTTTTTATTTCCTGCATTTGTAAGAGTAAATGGTGAAACTTGATCTAACTGCTATTGTACCATGCATTTCAACTTCACTAGATTATTATTCTGTTTTGTTTTTCATTTCCTTTTTCCCCAATAGGAACATGCTTACCCAGCTGATGAGCTCATGCCTTTAACTTGCCGTGGAAGAATCCGGGGTCAAGAACCAAGTCGTGGAGATGTGGATGATGCCTTGGGAAAGTTAGTATTTTGAAATAATTATTTGAAGTTTCAGTATTTAGTTTTAATTTAAATTCTGTGGGTCCATTATTACAAATCCAATAAAACTGAATCTAAATTCTGAATAAATAGCCATAAACAGAACAGGAATATTTACCAAAAGGGAGAAAAACAAAAATAATATCTGACTAATAATCATATCATAGATGAATATTATTAATTTCTTTAATTTGTGCATTATCTGGAGAATGTTGTAGCAGGTTACAGTGTTTTAATAACATGAAACAGTTAAACTAAGTAAAATAAATATTAATTTAAAATATTGTCACAATTGGGACAGGAACTTCCATTGCAAAGTGATATAGTTGTTAAATGATTCATGTCCAATATTGTGATCTTTTTTGCTGCGCTTGATAAGTGAATTTTACTTCTCCCGTTGACTTTGCTTGTCAGAAGCCCTCCTGGGAAGGTAGCAAATGGTGATCATGTGACTCTGGGAATGCTACAGCCATTGCAAACAGGTGTTGGTTGCCATGGCAGATGGTGTTGAACTTTCTTCAGCTGACAAACTGCTGAGGTCGTTCATTGTTTTTATGAATTGCTGAAGCTGCATATTTTTAATATATAGTCTGTTTTCAGAAGTCTTCAATGGTTCATGAAAGCATTGTGTGTCTTCAACAGTTCACCAACTTGACGAAGGAGAACACGGTCCACCATTTTTAGTAATAGGCAGGCTCTTACAAGTTCTTACATGAACCATTTAATAATAACTTATTGCATTTGATTAAATGCTATTTTTCATCTCTCCTCCTTCTCACCCAGGTTTTCATTGACACTAATAGATACTTTGGACACTCTTGTGGTAGGTTTGATTTCTTTTACCATTTATTAAATCTAAATTCTCATTTTACAATATTGTGTAGAACTTAATAATTGTCCTTAACCAAATACTTGATTTACTTAAATTATAATCTAACTTTAGAAGATGAATTAGTGATATAAGATGGCATACATACACAGTGCTCCCCCATTCCATTTTTCTCACAGCAACAACCCAGTGGAGCACATAAATTGGGCTGAGAGATTGTGATTAATCCAAAGTCATCTATGAGCTTTTGAGAGTGAACTAACACCTGGCTCTCCCTGCTCCTAGACCAGCACTTATATCTTAAATGGATTGAGAATATAATGAGATTCCAGATTTCTTCAGTATGTATTGCTCAACTATACCTCTTTTACCTTTTTTGAGACAGGATAAATTAAACAAACCTGACAACTTTCATTCAGAGTTTGCCTTTGTAATAGGATTTTTAGCTTGTTACTGACCAAAAATAACAGAATCTGATATTCTTTATTTTTTATTTAAAATGAAACTTTTAAGTTTCTCCTTAACAAAACTTAGTTTCTTATGAGATAAGCAGCCTGTTTACTCTTGTTTTGCAGGTGTTAAATAAAACCAAAGAGTTTGAAGATGCTGTTAAAAAAGTAATTAGGGATGTTAATTTAGACAACGACATTGTGGTATCAGTGTTTGAAACAAACATAAGAGTGCTTGGGTAAGTTTTATATTGTGATCTCAATACACTTATTTCTTAAATTTTAATCATAATAGAATTCATAGTTTGTAAATCTATTCTTGTTTGTAAACTGCATTTTCTGCATTACTGTAAAAAGGGTTTACACTTCTTCATTTTATGCACTTTTTAGAAGTAAGTAGTATTTAAACATTCTGCAAATGTTTCAGTTTTTCAGCACTTACGCTATGCTTAAGGCTAGTGTAACTGTAGTTACTAAACATTAAAGATTGGAAGCAGTTTGGAAAATGATGTTCTCTTCTCTTCTGCTTCCCTGTCTTTCGTTCTCTTCTGGATCAGCATTCACTAAGCTAATAAACTTCCTGGCTTCTCCCTTTCATTTTATCTAGAGGTCTTTTAGGTGGGCACTCAGTAGCAATCATGCTGAAAGAGAAAGGTGAAGTCATGAAGTGGTACAATGGAGAACTTCTGCATATGGCAAAACAATTAGGCTACAAACTGTTGCCAGCTTTTAACACCACAAGTGGTCTCCCATATCCAAGAGTAAGTAAACTGTGAGCTAAGACTAAAGTATGCCATGTATTATTTGTTCTTCCAGTATGATAAAACTACATGTTGAGTCAGAGAGAGAGTTATCAATGATATTGGTGGAAACATCTGATTTTTGTAACTCTTAGAATCTTAACTCTTCAGCTAAATAGCATGGTTTATAAAGATATTTATATATTTATATTTACTACATTTTCAAATGTAATGGACTTTAAAATGCCATATGATTTGATTATGAAAATGAGGACTGTTCTCTCTATAGCAGGTGATATACTGATATACTGAGATAGCTTCATTTAAAGTTAAAGTACCAGTGACTTTAGTATTGACATTTAAATTCATATACTAATTCAGTTTGCCACACTCAAGTGTTGTTGAGCACTATTTTTTTATGGTGCTGCACATTCTTTGCTTCTAACTGCTGCAGCTTGCTTAATTATTCCAACTTTTCAGCAATATAGTACAAACTTAGTGTCTACTTATTGTGTCTTGTTTGAAAAAACAAATCTAACAGCATTTCTTTTTCTTCTAGATTAATTTAAAATTTGGTCTAAGAAGTCCAGAAGCCCGGACAGGAACAGAGACTGAAACTTGTACAGCTTGTGCGGGAACATTGATCTTAGAGTTTGCTGCTCTGAGTCGTTTCACAGGAGCATCAATATTTGAGGTTTGCTTAATGATAAGTGATGAATTATTTTTGTGCAACTGCTAACTTTTGGTTTTTTTTAAATTGATAGTATCAATTTCAGCTATGTTCTGTTGCTGAACTGGTCACTTAATCTCTCATACCAGAAATTGCTTTTCTATTTATATTATGAAGTACTGCTTAAAATATCTGTCAGCATTCTGTCCTAAGGCCTAAAGGCTGTGCTGTGTTTGGGAGAGTGAGACTCTTTATGACATAATGCTGTATCTTTTATCTTTATTTTTTAAATGGATTTTATTGTAATTTCTTTGATTGTTGTGAGCCACTCAGAGATGTTGAGTGTTGGGCAGTATAATTGTTTAATAAATAAAAATCATTATAAAATATGTGAACATAAAATACCTGTGTAATTATACAATATTGTATTACATTTTGTGTTACTACAAAAATTTAAAAGAGCAACTTAGAACAACATAAACATACAGATGATATTCCCTCAATAAATTAAGTAGTTCATTAGGAATTTTATTTGTGCCTGGTGCCTTACCACTGGACACTATTATAGCTACAGTATTGACCATGTCTATTCTATAACTCCTTAGCATATCTTATGCATAATGAAAGCATACTGATTTTGTCTTTATATGATTCTTATTTTTGGATTGTACTGGTATGTCCTTCAACACAAATCTTTTTGGGACAAGTAGTTGTTTTAATTATGCTGAAAAACATGCTTATTTGACATTAATAATTTATGGTCTGTTGATTTTGGCTGACCAAGCAGCATCTCAAATTCAATTTTGTGTAACAGTCAATTTTATTTTGAAGCTGCATTTTAGTGACATCTAGAATTAAGTCAGCATTTATATTAGGGATTGTCAATAAAAAAAGAATTATTTTAAAAAAAAACTATTACATTCATTTTTGCATCATTGTATTTTATCAGTCCAACTCTTCCTATAATTCTAGATACTTCAATTTTTACTCCATCTGCATTTTAGTCGTTATCTTTTCTTGAAGTTATATTTAGAATTCTTGCAATTAGCCATAGAGAATACTGGATCAAAATCATTGTATGCAATAAACCTGCAGTTTCAGTTTTAATAGGCAACGTTTTCCTTGACTAATCCATTAATCTGCAATATTATTCAAAGTAGTTTTTAGAAACTTTACAGATAGAAGTGGAGCCATCAGTTAATCCTTAATTACAAAGTTTAAAGAAGCTCTGTCCATTTAAAATTTGGCCATGCTACTTGAGGCTTTTGGAAATTGAATTTTAGTATATGGTGTCCTAGATTACCAAACATCTATTACTTGAAGCAAAGAATAGAGTGGGTTTTTTAATTGAATGAGCTAGTTTTGTTTATTAAAAATTGTATTTTTATTCTCATGGCATTCATAACTATTCTTCTAGAGCTTAATATTGGTACATAACATTGTTTCCTGATTTTTTTATTGTGTCTAATAAAAATGGGGAAAAATTATGACAAATGTTTGATTTGAGGGATTTATCTTGACAGATTTTGGATTTGGATTTGGATTAATTAATTTTTGCATTCGCGAAAAGTTTTCCTTTACATTGCAAGGGGTTTCCTTGCAAAGCCTGCCCGAAAGAGAGGAGCCCAAAAAAGCCAAACGCTATGGTGAGCCTCTCGCATCCAGCCCCGCCCCGGCCAAACGCTGCTAAAGTTCGGGCACAATTTGGTGGTGACAGGAAGGGAGGG
>JANHFT010003107.1:119329-131026 GCA_032467955.1 Pseudoxenodon macrops | reverse complement strand
CCTCCCATTTTGCCCACAATATAACATGCATAATAGAATAGCTGAAAGTGTGGCAGGCCAAAAGCAGGCCTGACACTGAATTTACCTTCTCCTCAAGGTTAATTTACTGGACTTTGAAGCATAGTTTCCCTGAAAGCAGCCTAGTCAGCTGGATCCAGGTCAGGCAAAGAAATGGCTTATTAATGCCCAATTTTTGAACTGGTCTGATACCCCATCTCCAGGAGAACTGTGGTTTCAGTTGCTGTGATTTGCACCTCACAAGGTGTCTGCTGGTATTCTTTGTAAAAATGGAGTATAGCATCCTTCCCACAGGGAAGTGCGTGAATGGCATGCATCGCCATTTTGTTTTCAGCCTTCTTTTTTTTTGAATTTTCCAGGTTTTTTTGCTACTGCGCATGTGTGTGCCCATGAGGTGTGCGTGCATCCATGAGGTGTGCCCAAGAGGCGCGTGTGCATCCATGAGGTGCACCCAGGAGGCGCACGTGCATCCAGGAGGTGCATCCAGGAGGTGCGCGGGCGTCCATGAGGCACACCCACACGGCACGGGAGGCAGCGAACCGGCAGCAAGGTAATTTAGAACCCACCCCAGTTTATACCTGTTTTTGTGCACAGATTTTCTCAGATAGGCGACAGCTGTTTCTAGGCTTTAATGCTATTGCTACAGATCTCATTTATAATGCATCTGTTTCCACTTATGACAAATTAGCATATGATGCTTCAACCCATGACCACACATATCACACAAATACCAAGTAATGGCATGGAATAGTTTAACTTTAAACTGCAAATTAATATCACCCTGAATTGTAAAAGCTAAAAAATAAGCAAGACGACAAACAAACAAACCCTGTCTGAGATTCAAAGGACAGAGAACAAGAATGAAATAAAAATCTAAGCATGAGCGTGTGCAAGATAGAAAAAAAAATCTTATTAAAACGCAAATATTATTCAGACAAGAACATTAATTTGAACCCGGACAACGGAATGAAAAAGGTAAGCAGTCCAGGCATCTGCAATTAGGCTCCATATTTCAAAAATAATTCATCTAAAAAGAAAAGCGCATTAATCCAATAACCAATAATGCGAATGATTAAAATTGTTTTTTTTCTTGAGAACAACTCAGTCTAGTCAGTGACTAGCAGTCACTGTTGTCTACTAAGTAATTTTATGATAGGGGTGAGAGGACGTATCAGCCACCTCTGCACAGATTCAAAATCAAGAGTGACAAAACAAAGCCAAGGGGTCATAGTCACATGTGTTGCCTAAGTAAGGCAGGAGTCAAGACTCAGGACATAGAAATCAAGTAAAAAGGAAAGGAATATAAGCTACAGAATTCTTTCTTAGGTTGAGAAGCAGGTTCTAAAACTAACAACGTTAAGTCTGTGATAAATACAGGTTGGTCTTGACTTTACTGACCAGAAACCAGAGATGGATTCCTACCAGTTATATCTGGTTCTATAGAACTGGTAGTAACTTGGTGATGATGTCATGGAGCCGGTCCCATCGGTGTCTCCATGGGCGCCGCCATATTGGATTTTGCGCATGCGCATGCGCAGAAGTTAGTTTTTTGCTTCTGCGCATGCGCGGAAGCTAGTTTTTGATTGCTGGGTGCGTGCGCTTGCTTCGCGCGCACACACGCAGCGCAACCCTGAGCAAAAATATCCAGATTCCACCCCTGCCAGAAACAGCTGTGACCTAAATAAGATCCTTGAAGCAAGTGCTTAATCTTAAAGCGGAACAAAATTGCCATTCACTATAAGCAGGTCCTACAAATGAATATTTTTTAGCATAATGTCAGTTCTATGTCCAGGACCATAATTCTGGAAATGTCATCATCATCCTGAAATCAGAAGGTGAATTCCCTGCAGAACTTCACAGACTTCTGAGATGGCAAAATTTGAGATAGCTTTCTAGAATTGACCCTGTAAAGTAAAGATTCTGTCTTGACTGACTATGCTGACTAGGTTTCCTTTGAGAGGAAGGCATAGAGTGGAACAGTGGTGAAGAAGTTAAAGTGCATGATTCAAATTTCTGAGGACTCTAGAGCCCGCTTTAGATGAGGTAGACCAGGCAGGAAACATTAGCAGATGAGCTCATTCTACTTTATTATAAAGCTAGATTGAGAAATCTTGTGAGAATGAAAGTACCGTATTTTTCAGACTATAAGACGCACTGGTGTATAAGACACACCAAGATTTCAAAGAGGTAAGTAAGAAAAAAAAGGTTCTTGTCCTCCCCGGCCCCAGGAGCAGTCTGCAAGCCTCCCAAACCCTCTGTGCACCCCCATTTTTCACCCGTTTTTGCAAAAAATTGTCCATGTAGAGGGTTTGGGAAGCCTGCAGGCTGCTTCCGTGGGCTGGGGGAAGGCAAAAATGACACTGTTTTTGCAAAAAGTGGCCCGTTTTTTCACAAACACGGGGGAGCTTTTACCTTTCCCCAGCCCACAGAAACACTCTGCAAGCCTCCTAAACCTTCTGCACACCCCATTTTTGAGAAAAAATGCGGGGCTTCAGGAGGCCAAAATTGCTGTATTTGGTGTATAAGACGCACCAACATTTCCACCCTCTTTTATGGTGGAAAAAGGTGTGTGTTATACTCCGAAAAATACGGTACATCTTTCCATCCCTTCCTGCCCAAAGTCTCATTTACATCCTCCAAAACTTGGGATAGTCTCTTCTGAGCTCTTGCCTTGTCCACATTCCTGTGGGCTCAGTTACCTTTTATCTAATGATTATCTTGGCTGCATCTCTTTGCTATACCTCCTAAGGTCATTCCCAAATACCATCATATCTTGCTTGAGATTTTTCCTTATCACGAAGCATTTTACTTTATAGGAGATACATCTTATTCATTCCCTACATTGTAGTACAGGAGCCAGCAACATCTGTTCCCTCTGGATACTTCTGAATCAGAGCTTTCAGGCATTCTATGCAATAATTCTAATGGTGAAAGATGCTGGAAGTTGAAATTCAGCAACATCTAAAAAGACACATGTAGACAGACCCTCTGTTCTTGCTGGTGTGGAAAAGAACGTTCCTCTAAGTTTCTGGGGCTCACAGAGTTTTAATTACACCAAAATTTGTCAATTTGATTCCCTCATTACACAAGCTTCCAGTATGCTTCCAGGTGCAATTCTGGGTCCTGGTTATCACCTTTTAAGCTCCAGATGTCACGGGGCTAGGTGGCTTTCAGAATCATCTATTTCCAAGAATCTATTCCTATTCCATCAAATCCAACAGGGTTGGCATATTCAAGGTCTCCTCTATCAAGCAGTATCGTCTTGTGGAATTGAAAGATACACCTTCCCATTGCAGCATCTGCCCCATTAAAGATTTAGACAGGTCTTTCTTCCCAGATATTTTTGGCTTTCTTCCCAGATATTAGGACCAGGTTACTACAGGAGCTGAATATACATGCGTTTGTATTATGAATTTCTTATGTGATACCTTGCTTTTTTGTATTGGTTTATTTTATATTGGTTTATTTTTAACTTCATTTTTTGGGGCCTTTCTTGTTTATATATTACTTCTTGACTTGCTAGCCGACCCGAGTTGTGTCTTTAATATAGATAGCCTTACAAATCTTCTGAATAAACAAACAGATGTAAACAATTGTACCACAATCAAGTTTGAACTTACACTTTGCATGACTGCTGTTCTCAATAGTATCAGTGTCTCAATTGGCCTGCAGGATTGATTACGAAAGTAAAGAATGCCACACTTTTGACCTAGCGCCATGTAATGTTGGCAATGCTTAAGTAAGAAATTATGGAGAAAGACAGCAAGGAATGAATGTTGGGCCTTAAGGCATGCTCCAGGTAAATTGCCTCTGCGAGCATTGGTGTTCCTTGTGCTATCTTCTCTCAGCTTGAGCATCACTCTCATTAACCTGCAAATAGCTGACAGTGCATGTTTTAATTCAGCTGGACACAAGTGTAAAAAATGCAATGGCCGCGGTCCATGTATATTTGTGAGTAATCCATCACCACCTATAATGTGCACGTAGACGAAATTTGCATCTCTTCCAAATATAAGTAATCACAAGTATCCAGCTAATTCAGTCGGGCCTGAGTATATATTGTAATGTGATACACAACTACGTTTTCGTCAGTTCTGTGTCCAGAACTGAACAACATGTTGACAATGTCAACCATGCCTCCAAGAATAAACCAACTAGAGAAGAAAGAGGCATGGCATCCAGAAAACTGCAGGGCTCCATCCACTCTTTCTAACATCTGTTCTCACAATGACTTCCCGGAGTTTTGAAAGAAAGAATGGCTTCTTTCTAGAAGAAAAAAAAAAGCAGCTTGGCCTGGCAAAAGTTCTCCACCCCCCTCACCACCACCACCCCAATGTCCTCTGAGCGTAATGGTTTTATAATTTGTATTTATATTTTCTCCTCGCCAGTAATTCAGTTGCAGAGGCTATATGCATAAGGCTAATAAAATTATCACACTGAGTATATTTAAAGGCCTTTCAAACGACCCATTATCATACTGTATAAACTTCTGTCAGAATAAATGGGTAGTGATGATGAACTGTGCCTCTGCTTCTGGCTTCGGGGGTGGGCTGTGGGCGGGAGGGAGGGAGAGAGGAAAGCAAAGCAAAGCAAGAGCAGCAGACTTTTTCTCATGTTACCAAAGACAGAGCTGATGAAATGGCTCTCTGTACCTGCCCATGAAAGGCTTCTAGCCCAAATATCATTCCATTCGTTTTCATTACTGAGATGGCTGGGCCTACAAAACCAATTGTACCAATTGAAATGCAGCGGTAAATCCAATTAGACGGGAGAGCTGGATTCTGCTTCCCCTTTGCTAGGCAACATTAAAGGTGGCCTAATAGAACTCAAAGTAGTCATTCCAGATTTACAACTTGAGCTAAGCAGGGTCAGCATTTTGAAGAGTGACAGCCGTGCACGATGCTTTATTTGCAGACTTTATATGTTGCATATGATGGAGTGGAAAACCAAAACAAAGTCCATGTCCTGTCAGGCAGGGCTGATGCTCACTTCCTGTTTAGTCCAATGTAGCAATAGCATTTAGACTTATATACCGCTTTATAGTACTCTAGAAGCTCTCTCTTAAGCGGTTTACACAGTCAACGTATTGCCCCCAACAATTTAGGTCCTCATTTTACCCACCTCGGAAGGATCGAAAGGCTGAGCCAACATAAGGAAGTCCCACCTACTGTTTCTGATGATATGAATGCACAATGTCATCCTCAACCCATCCTGCTCTCCATCAAAATTGGTTTATTCCAACCCATATTGGCCCAAGTGTTGTAGTCCGTCATCCTTCACTTTATTGCAGCCAAAGCTTCCACACCAATGTATGTTCTGTGGTGGGTAAGTCATTTCCTCTTTGGGCTCTAATCACTTCCCTCCACAGAACTTTTGTGGGCTGCAAGAGAGTGAAATGAGAACCTTTTGTTCCTTGGTTTGTTGTTTAATCAACCCACTCTAGTTAACTGATGGAGTGGTGGCTCTTTTAATGCAAATGTAACCTATGCAGAGGTGGGTTCCTACCAGTTCTATCTGGTTCTATAGAACAGGTAGTAACTCCGCGGTGATGTCACGGAGCCGGTTCCATCGGTGTCTCCGTGGGTGCTGGCATCTTGGATTTTGCTTTTGCGCATGCAGTTTTTGATTGCTGCGCGTGCTTCACGCATACACATGCAGTGCAACCCTGAGTGAACCGGTAGCAAAAATATTCACAACCCACCCCTGAACCTATGTCTATTTAATGTAAATATAATTTACATGTAACCTTTATACCAGTGAATTGTTAGGCCTTCACTTTTCACTTTCCTTTTTAAACCAGTCCCACTGAAATGACCAGAGTCCCATTAAAAAAAAAACAAGAACAAGAAAGAAATGCAGAAGGAAAGGAGCCTGGAGGTGGCTGGAAGAAGGGAAGAAAATGTTGCATGGTGGAAAAAGGAAGCAGGAGGGAAGTCCTTGTATATCTATCAGTGAGCTCATGTGGTGAGCATAGCAAGGAAGCAAGCAAAGGCCTAGCATGGATCAGGGGCTGGAGAGAACACCTGGCAAACAGAATTGGACTAATACAATAACATAAGTATCTTCAGAGGTTTTTTTTATGCCCAGAACATGCACATAGGTTATCTAGAAAAATAAAAGCTTGTATTAATTTATTTTAAAAAACATCCTTAGCAAAGTATATGTGTTTTCCCTTCTTTTTTTTATCCTATTGCCATAATCAGATATTCTGTGTTCTGGGGTTTCTGTATAAGTTTGCTTTTTTAAAGTAAGCTGTTTAATTTAATTAAAAACGGTGGTGGTTCACCTATAAAGCTGGTTTTCCCCGTAATGCTTTTCCCCATCCATATTTGCTTTGTTATTCATGATATTAATATTCACTGCAGATTCCCTTAGTATAGTGTGCACTTTGCTTTTTTGGGCATGCCTTTTAGGTAGAATTAATGTGCATTTAGAATTTAGTATTTCCGATACTATTTTCTCTTCAGTTCTATTGACTATTTAAGCGTCGTGGTAGCGCAGTGGTTAGAATGCAGTACTGTAGGCCAACTCACTGCTCACTCCAGAGTTCAATTCTGAGTAGCTCAAGGTTGACTCAGCCTTCCAACCTTCTGAGGTCAGTAAAATGAGGACCCAGATTGTTGGGGGCATAACGGAGATATGCTGATTCTGTAAACTGCTTAGAGAGGGCTGTAGAACTCTATGAAGCAGTGTAGAAGTCTGAATGCTAGTGCTATTTCCCCATTGTAGCAATCTATGGGTTCAGCATTTTTTGATAGCTGTTTTGAATGTCTCCAATTGTTTTTAATATTTGTTTTTATTGGCCATGGCTCCATTGTGAAACTCCGTAAGTGTTCCAATGCATAAGTCTGGATTGATTCTTTTTCATGATCAGCAATACTGCCCTAGTGGGATGTGGTGGCTCAGTGGCTAAGACGAAAGGTTGGCAGTTCAGCGGTTCAAATCCCTAGTGCCGCGTAACGGAGTGAGCTCCCATTACTTGTCCCAGCTTCTGCCAACCTAGCAGTTTGGAAGCATGTAAAAATGCAAGTAGAAAAATAGGGACCACCTTTGGTGGGAAGGTAACAGTGTGCCTTTGGTGTTCCATGCACTTTTGGTGTTTAGCCATGCTGGCCACATGATCACGGAGACATCTTCGGACAGTGCAGTCTCTTTGGCTTTGAAACAGAGATGAACACCACCCCCTAGAGTAAGGAATGACTAGCACATATATGCAAGTGGAACCTTTACCTTTTAATACTGCCCTACATAGGTTACATATGTTCACTGAATACAGCTAGGTATTCAAAACAACCCTTCTTTTCAGTGCACTGAGTAGAACTTTCCACATAAAAGATGAGATGATGTCTACTTAAAAGAAATGATCCATTCGGTCATTAGAAATCCTGTTACCACATCAAATTACTGAATCAGTATATGGTATAAACGTACCCCACGAGAAAGAGAGAACTAAGTGCTAATTTATCTTGAGTTCCTTAGTAGAGTTTGCCTAGAGAGCAGTAACATGCCAAATATATCTTGAAAATTAGTTTCTGGTAGTAGGTTATGCTACTCATGATACCCATGGTCTAAGTGAGTAATCTTTCCCATCAGTCATTTTGCAGGAAGAGGCCAAATACATTCTCTAAATTCCCATTATGGCTCACACTCCCAAAGATTGGAGACTTGTAGTCAGTCAGTAGTGGGATGGATGGACAAATACTTTGATTTGGAACAAAGCAGCTTCCTACCAAGAGGGGACAAAACCGATTGAAATGTCACTTTTGCAGCAACGTGAGCAAAGCTGGATGTGCGAATAAGGATGGCAGATGTACGTAATTGGCCTTCCACCACAGAAGAGCTCTCCAGAATGATATTGTGTGAAGAATTCCTGAGGTAAGAGAGTCGGAGCAAATGAGAAGGCAAGGGACAGGCATGTGAAGAGCAGCTGCTGATACAGGCTATCAAAATCAGAAAACAAAGCCAACTACAATAACTGTACTCAATAGCAAGTCAAGCAAGGCTGGGTCATTATGTGTTCAGGCAGTGGGGGGGGGGAGAAGGTGCTTCTGTAAAGGAGCACAGTGTCCTTTATTTGACCTAGTTTGGTTTTAGCATAACTGGACTTGTTTCCAGATGCCATTCATAGCTCTTCATGGTGGCCGTTGCAGTCAGAGGCACACTAAGACTGCATTTGGAGGCACTCATGGCAACATGCCTCATTAATTCACAAGCAGTTGCCATGGGTCTCTTGCCAAGACTACAGCTCTTCAGTTAAAAGACTTTAAAAAAATACATATTTAAAAAAAACCGAAGTTAAATCCCACCACCTTTCTTATTTCCCCTTGGCTTCAGTCTCATCTCCTTCAAACAATCTTTTCATGAGATGAAAACTTCAAAGGGGGTTGGCGATACAAAAAAGAAATAGAAGAAAAAAAGAGCATTGTTGGAGAAGCACGAAGACAGCCCAACTGTTGCCAAAGTCATTTCAGCTGGCAGGAAGGTTGGCATCTCCATTTCAATGTATTTCAACCCTCCCTGCAGATTTTCACTGACTGATCACCTACATCTGTCCACTACTCCATTGCCATTTTTCTGCGTAGTTGAGGAGCAGACAGGTGGTAGCCTTGAGGCAAACTTTAGCTGAATGAAAATTGGGCCTTTTTTCCCCTTTCTGAAATTCTGGACCGGATCCAACAATTTAAGTGAAACCGAGCCCTTTACCGTTAGAAGAGTAACAAGAAGCAAGCAAGTATACAAAACGCTGAAAGTCCTAATGGAATCAACAGATTGCAGCCTCCCCCAGCTCTTTCAAATCATAGGTTAGCAGTCAGTCTTCTAAATCCTGAATGGCTTTAATCTGACTTAACCAATGGAACTAATAAAAGATGTAATAAGTTTGAACTTGTTTTATTTATTTATTTGTTTATTTATTTGTTTATTTTACTTATTTATTACTTTACTTGTTTACTTTACTTTTATTTTAATTGTTTAATTCTGCCAACTATTATGAGTGTTCAAACTTCATTGCAATAGGCAAGTTACTGGTGTATCGCTAGTGAATTAACGGGGCTCTGGCAGGGGTGTCAAACTCGATTCATTGGGGCTCTGGCAGGGGTGTCATTGGGGCTCTGGCAGGGGTGTCAAACTCGATTTCATTGAGGGCTGCATCAGGGTTGTGTTTGACCTCAAGGGCCAGGGTGGGCATGGCCAGAGTGGATGTGGCCAGCTCAATGTCACTCATGTCAGGGGCGCCTGTGGTGGCCTGAGTACTCTGCCAGTGAAAACGGGCTCCCAATCTCTGTTTTCGGCTGCCACAGCCTCCTACAACCTTCTGCCAGTGAAAATGGAGCTCGGGAGGGCTGCATGCAGCCCTCCCAAGCTCCGTTTTCACTGGCAGAGGCACTGCGGGCTGGTCCATCGTTGTTTCCAGGGCACCCCCACAGGCCAGATCTAAGCACCCCATAGGCTGGATCTGGTTCCCAGACCTTGAGTTTGACACCCCTGGGCAATGGGTTCAGATCCTTCAAGAGTGACTTTTGCTTTTACTACAAAATAAACAGGATATTCATGACTGGAAGTTCAGCCATCGCCTTGACACAAGAAGAATTGTACTAGACCGCTGGCCTGCCCCAGGGTCCTCTGTACCTTCCCTGTCAATGTCAAGGAAATGTGGGTCCTATAGATCCTGTCTTTCCTTCTTGGTCAACAATTACAATGCTTTCTACATGGGTGTGCCCTTGAAAAGTATCCAGAAAAGCTTCAATTAGTTCAAAATGCAGCAGCCCGCATTGTTTTGTGCAAGTTTAGATTTGCACGGGTCATCTGGTGCATTGGCTGGCAATTTACTTCTGGTTCCAATTCAAGGTGCTGGTTGACACCTCTAAAGCCCTATATGGCCTGGGCCCAGATTGTTTGAAGGACTGTCTTTTCTCAGTTACATCTACCTGACCTACCAGATGCTATGGGTGCTCTCTCCTAAGAATGTCCAGCAAAGAAGAAGGGCTTTCTCCATGGTAGCTCTTTCTCTGTGAAACATCATTCCTGCAGAAATAAGACTGGTCTCCACATTGACACCCTTTTGAAAGGCCCCGAAGGGATGATTTTACCAGTGGGCCTGGGAATCCCAGGGTTATATGGTGCTCATGAAGTGATTTTTTTGCCAGGAGTGGGGTTTCATCAGGTCTTGTATTGGGGTTTTATTTTTGTAAGCTATGAGTAAGTTGGATGGCCATATAAATTAACCAACCAACCAACAAATGAATAAATAATGTAAAACCAGAGTTGGGTTCCTACCGGTTCTATACAGTTCTATAGAACCGGTAGTAACTTGGCGATGACATCACGGAGCTGGTCGGTGTCTCCATGGGTGCCGCCATCTTGGATTTTGCTTCTGTGCATTCGCAGAAGCTAGTTTTTGATTGATGCATGAGCTCGCGCACGCTTCACATGCGCATACGCAGCGCGATCTTGAGCAAACCGGCAGCAAAAATATCCGGAATCCAACCTTGTGCAAAACATAGAAAATGCCTGACTGTGATTCCAACCAACATCTCATCTTCCTCAGGGACCAATCTATGCTAAGTCCACATGTTGCTATGCCCTGACAAGTAGGATTCAGAAATCTGCTACCTGAAGGCAGCATGTAGTCCCTGTAAATCATCATTATTGAATAGGCTAATGCAAAGTTCATTTTCTTTTGTGCCTTCAATTTGTCTTAACTTCCTGCTGCAGATACGTTATATTTTTAGGTGACCCAGTTGTTTAAATGATGCAATTGATCCATAGCTTTTATCTTATTGTTTTTTTATTGTGCTTTATATTTTAAAGCAAAATTTGGGAGTCTGAAGGACAATGAAATGCAGTAAATAAAACAAAGCATGTGAGTTAAGGAGATGTGTAGTTTTATAATGAAAACTAGCACACATGCACTTTAGGGTAAACATATACAGTAAATCTACATATACAGATTGTAATTGCTTTATATATTACAAAAGGGATGGTTGGAAAAGCTTGAGCGTCTGGCTCAGTCCCAAGCCTCAGTCCCTGGCTTCATTCAGTGCACAAAACCAGAGTGAACAACCTGTTCTCCCCAGGGCTTCATGGAGATCCCAAATGTCTTTCATATACAGCGCTTCGATTCCATCTAGACTACAATTGTCAAAAATTACCAAGATTCCAATAAAAGCTTCCTGTCATCTCAAGGCAAGGAAGTAACATAAACTATAAGTGTGAATATGAAAAGTGAAACTTCAGGAACACCTCCCCATTGCCCCAATGAAGAGGACACTCCTTGGAAATGTCAATGTGTGGAACTATATTGGTAAGGATCTCACTACTTACTCTACCAAAAAAGCCCCCAAAAGGTGCCTAATCCGTTTCTAATTCATCTCTGTCCTTGTCTCTGTCTGTGTCCCTGTCTTTGTCCCGTCTGTGACTGTGTCTGTGTCTCTGTGTCAAGGTTCCAAGTAATAAATCCATAGCAAGCAAGACTCTGAGGCAGGTAGATTCCTCAAAAAATACTTTTATTGGAATTATCATATTGGCACATATCTGGTGAAAACCGACTCTGAAGTCTCCCACAGTTTTCACCTAATTGTTTTTTTTAACTTTCTCAAAACAGTAAATGAATGCATTTCTCTGCTCAGCCCTGATCTAAATTAACAATGGTAGTTATAGGCTTCCCCGGGCCACATCCTT
>JANHFT010003107.1:79687-96130 GCA_032467955.1 Pseudoxenodon macrops | reverse complement strand
GATTAGGTTGGTGATTGTGTTTCTTTGGTATCCGTTAGAGATCAATACATTCGTGAGGGTGTGTAATTCAGTTTTCAGGTGGTCTTTGTCAGCTAGGTGTTTGGTTCTGGAGATACCAAAGAAACACAATATATATATACACACACGCACATAACTAAATAATCTGTATGTTCTAAAATTCCTACCTTCAGCTTAGAACAGAAACAAAACAAAAAATAAAACAGTGTTGTAACAAAAAAAAGAGAGGAAAATATATCCCTTAAATAATTCACGGAGTTGTATCAAGCCATCTCAAAAAATGCAACATGAACATATTTCAGAAAGGCAGAAGCGAAATCTTTAGAATGAGATACCAAGATTTATTTATTTATTTTCATGTCTTAATTTTTCCCTAGGAATCAATTATAAATATACCTCACATATACAGTCACATCCAAATGAAATTCAATTCAATTAAAACATCTTTGGCAAGTAGGAACATTAAATTACCAGACCCCTGCAATTTAAAACTAAATAACAAGCGTTTTTGTGGCATCAAAGAGATCTTCTGCTATAAGCCCTTTTAAGTGTCTGTGAGTAAGAATTACACAAAAGCTGCCCTTTTGCTAATGGATTCAGGTGAGTCAAAGGAGAGGACAATAAACCTTGATGCAATGCAATTGTGGTTTCATTTGATGCCACAGCACTCTTCACATCCATAGATCCAGAACTAGCAAAATAATCAGTTGCACCACTACTATACAACACACGACAGAACCTACAGAACCAAAAAAACAGTAAGACTGAAATACTCAGAATCGCGGACTTCATCGACCTTTTCCTCACTGCCTATTTTCAGTTTGATGGACAAATACCTCAAAAATACAGCTACCCTCCTCACCTCTAAAAAATCAGAAGAATATTCATGGGATTACGACTCTCAGGATTCACAATAGAGACCATGATACAATGTCTAGAACCTATTGGCTTCCCAGATATACAACCAAAAGTATGAACCCATTAGATTAGATTAGATTAGATTAGATTAGATTAGATTAGATTAGATTAGATTAGATTTCTTTATTGGCCAAGTGTGATTGGATACACAAGGAATTTGTCTTTGGTGCATATGCTCTCAGTATACATAAAAATACAAGATGTGTTTGTCAAGAATCATAAGGTGCAACACGTAATGATAGCCATAGTGTAATGATAGTCATTATGTAGTTGGCACCTTAATGATAATTTAAAAAAAGGATCAACTAGAAAAGACCTACCATAAAACATCTTTGAGGGAATACAATTCACAAGGGAAGAAAACAACAACAACAACTGTCATCCTTGAATATCCTCCTCAGCAGAGAAAACAATGGCAAATTAAAAAAAACTAAGTCTATCTGAAAACAACTCACACTAACTAACTAGTCTACTCCCAAAGTAACAAAACAACCTCCTTCAAGAGAAGCTGTGTAAGGACATTAGTCAGATGAGCAGAATCAGATGGTTGTAACCTGGAATGTCAGAAAGAGGAAACAGTTCATCTATATAACTTCTTCCAACATTCTGAAATTTATATACAGACAACTTTATCATAAAGTGCCTGCAGAAGTGAGTTCCTACCAGTTCTAGAAAACTGGTAGTAACTTGGCAATGACATCATGGAACCGGTCCCGTCAGTGTCTCCATGGGTGCCGCCATCTAGGTTTTTTTCTTCTGCACATGCACAGAAACTAGTTTTTGGTTGCTGCATGCGCGCGCACTTCACGCGCACACACGCAGCACAACCCTGAGCGAACCGGCAGCAAAAATATCCAGAACCCACCCCTAAGTGCCTGATCACACTACCTGCTATAGCACAACTAATACAAGTTATTAAAAGGATAACACTCCCAATCAAAAACTTATCAGGAAAAAAACCCCAACAGACTATTAAAACCACAGTATTACCACAGAACACAAACCAAGTAATGCCCTCTAAAACATCCTAAGTAAATCAAAAGACCCAGTAGACCAAGAAGAAAAAAACAGGAGTCACCTACAACATATGTATGCATACAATCACTATGCATTTTGGCACAAGACTAGCAAAGCAGAGCCATAAATACCAGCTAACAGTCAAAAGAACATGATGAAAAATCCCTAATCTCTCAGTAAAATTCTTAATCTCTCAATATAGACAAGGTTAACCACAGTTTCAACTGGGAAATTAGCATCTTAGATTAAGCCAAAGCTAAACCTGTTAGGGAATTCCAGGAATTTTGACATTCAGAGAGATCAGCCATCAACAGCCACATAGAGATACATGCACCATTCAAAAGATACAATAAAAAAACATGGGAAAGAAGCACATACTTTAAGATGTTTTGAGGCAATTGCTGAGGCTCTAACTTGAGACCCAGATTCCTGTTTCTAGTTGTCAAATCCTGCTTTGCAGATAGGCTAGCCAAGATCCCAAGTTCCCTTACTGTTCAAATACCTTACACTTTGTTGCATAAAAACTATGCTGGCTATATTTTATATCAATAGCAATGGCACTCACAGTGTTTTACAGCTCTCTCTAAAGCAGGGGTGTCAAACTTGCAAAGACACATTGTCGTCATGTAATGTATCACAACTCCCACCCCTTCGCTAAACCCAGGGTGGGCGTGGCCAGCGTGTGACAGATTCGGCCACGCTCTAAGCAGTTTACAGAGACAGCATATTGTCCCCAACAATCTGGGCCCTCATTTTACTGACCTTGGAAGGATAGAAAGCTGAGTCAACCTTGAGCTGGTAAGAATTGAACTGCTAGCAGTGAGCTGAATTCACTTGCAATGCCGCATTCTAACCACTGTGCCATCATGGCTCTTATAAGTGTTTCATTGTGCTCTTTTCTTTCTTATTTAGGGGTACACTCCTGTATGTCTGAAGATGGCTAAAGCAGAAGTAAATTTAGCAGAAATAATCTCACAGCTCTCAAGAAAGTTTCTGTTACTGCCATTTCAGCTTTACTCCTGATGAGTAGGCCTGATGAAATAGAATGGCTTTGCAAAGGAAAGGAGTGCTTACTATATATGAACATATCATAAGTAGCTATCAACATCCAGCTCAAGAATCCAAGTAAAATTCCAGGTTCATTCCGTTTCTGAAAATTGTACTGTTTATTGAATGCACTTCATGATAATGTCGAAGCAAAACTAACTCTGAGATTTCCAGACACCATTTCATAGACTTAAACAATAATTTCCCCAGCCAACACCCTAACTTCTCACATAGCCCATGTAGACAAGTTTACTTTGTTATAGGAACCGTCTGCTTCAACTCCACACCTCCTATGGTGTCCTTGAAAAGGTTTCAGGCTGTCACAGTCTTCAGCGGAATCATTGAGTTTCGTTTCTCCATCTAACCTATTCTAAACCAACACTTCCTTCTCCTTACTCTAATGGCAAGTTGAAAAGAAGAGGCACGTAGCTGCCAAAATTTCATACTTGGCAGTAGCTTCATGAAGAACACTAGTTCATACTAAAACACTGCTAGGTTTCCAGATATTGTTAAATACCTTTTGCCTCCTTTGGCTTGTTTCCAACTATTTCAGCCTTTAATGGCAGCAAATATTTATGCAACTTTCAGTTGCTGATATTTGGTTCAATAAAAACATGTCAATTCTCTTATGTTAGGTTTTCTAACATTCAGACATGATCAGGGAAAATGATTTTCAATGAATGTCAATGTTACACCTGCAAATCTTCTCTTCAGGAATGGTGACTTCAGAGCTTTTTGATCCTATCAAGGTCAACGTTTTACTCCTTTTCTAGACTAATTCTCATTTCAGAACTGGTATCCTCTTCACAAAACCACATCTGGAATCTGACCAGTATGAGCAGTTTTTTTTTTAACTGAACAGTGGATGAGACATAGCTGGCTCAAATCATAGGCCTAATTCTCTAAAATATTAAGATTTTTTTGAAATAGAGGGACAAGATGCGTTTTTGTTTTTGAAATCCTTTGAGGGACATCAACCAGATATAATTAAGCAGCTGAAAAGCTATTTTTTATTTCTCACTGAGTAGTATGCTTATCTCAGGGAGAAAAAACCTCCAATAATAGTCCTAATTCCCATTAGGATTTCTTATGAATGTTAATACATTGTGCTATCATCTGCTATGATTAGACATGAAGCTGAATCTTTATCCAGTATCTAAGTAAGGAAAATAGCATTTGAATATGTAATTCATGTTAAGAAGTGAATAAACCATGGAAATAAGCATTTCTAAAAATTCCTTTCATTTCAGTCCTAATTCTTGACACGTATTTCACTGTTTACATTTCCCTAGTTACTGCCTGTCCTAGTTGTAGCTAATTAACTATTCTATTGAATTAATTAAAACTTACTTTTCAACAATGACACTTAGAACCGAAACCTTAAATTAATATTAAACACTCAACTGACATCTCACAACCTTTATTGTTCCTCGTAGTAATATACTGGTTTTCTTGTCAGTACGTATTTTTCAAATCTCTTTTTTATTCATTTGTCCCCTGCTTGCAAATAAGTTTTACATAAATTGTATCTATCTTTCCTATAAAAATCATAAAAACTTATTTCCCTCTGTCCCTCTCTCCCTCCCTTCCTCTGTAACTGAATACATAAATGCCAATTGAAAAAAATCTACCCATGTATTTATATAAAACATTTGTTACAGTGGTGGGTTGCTGCCAGTTCAGACCAGTTCGCCTGAACCAGTGGTGGAAATTTGCCCCCGCTTGCCAAACCGGAAGTGACGACCAACCAGCTATGCTCCTGAACTGGTCCTATGGCTGGAAATCGCTCCTCTGGCTCGAAAGCAGCTGGAAAAGAACCTCCTGCACCAGGGGTGGGTTCTAACTTACTTCGCTGCCGGTTCACTGCCTCCTGCCCTGCGAGTGTGCACCTCGTGTGTGTGCACACGCGCATGCGCAGTAGAAAAAAGTCCCGAAACATCCCCCCCAAAAAAGGCTGAAAACAAGATGGCGATGCATGCACAGTGCTGGAAACTTGGCTTCTGTGCATGCGGAGAAAAAAAATTTGGAAAGAATTTGGAAAAAACATTTTCCCCCCAAAAAAAAGAAAAGATGGCAGCGCCATGGAGTAGAACCGGCTCTGTGACGTCACCAGCCGCCTACTACCTACTCAGTAGAACCGGTCCGAATCGGTAGGAACCCAGCTCTGCTCTGCGCATGCGCAAAGCCTTCTGCGCATGCACAGTGGGTTCTTACCAGGATGCAATGGGGCACAAAACTCACACTTGCGACACAACTCGAACTGGTAGGAAACGTAAGAGGAACCCACCCCTGACCTGTTATTAGTACTTAGGATTATTCCCAATGTCCTCTCATGATTCCGTTTTGGATCTGCTTATATTAAGCCATTTCAAAATATTCAGATATTCATCTTCAGCTCCAGCTGTTCAGATGAAGCTCCAATTCCATGACTCTTCTGCTTTGCAACACGTTTTTCTAATACTTCATTGATCTTTACTTTGGACATATTATGTAAATATCTAGCTCTCTGGACTCTAATGCTGGAAAAGTGGAAGGAAATAGAAGAAGGAAACCATCATTAACGTGGATGGACTTAGTTACAATAACAATGTGTACACTATTGGGGTAGCTGAAAAACCAGGTTCAGGCAGATCACCAAGGAGCAAATCTAGGTATATGATCACTAAGAGCCAATACTGAGTTGACACATGATCTGTAAATCCATCCATCACTCAGTTGTTTTAAATCAGGGATGTCAAACTCAAGGACCGTGGACCATATTTGGCCACAGGGTGCTTAGATCTGGCCCACGGGGCTGGCCTGGAAACAGCGAAGAAATGGCCAGCAATGCTTCTGCCAGTGAAAACAGAGCAGGAGGCCCTCATGGCTGAAAATGGAGCTCGGGAGTCCGTTTTCGCTGGCAGAGCGCTTGGACCACCACAGGTGTCACCGACATGAGTGACGTCAATCTGGCCATGCCCACCCTGGCCCCCCAGGGTCAAACACAACCCTGATGCGGCCCTGAATGAAATTGAGTTTGACACCCCTGGTTTAGATATAATTCACCTCACGCTATTGGACCAAGGCAGAGGTAGGTTCCTACCGGTTCTATCTGGTTCTATAGAGTAGGTAGTAACTCCGCAATGACATTATAGAGCCGGTTCTGTTGGTGGATCTGTGGGCGCCATCATCTTGGATTTTGATTCTGTGCATGCGCAGAAGCTAATTTTTGTTTCTGTGCATGTGTAGAAGCTAGTTTTTGACTGCCATGCGCTCACGCGCTTTGCACGCACGCTCGAGGCACAACCCACAAAGATTCAGAACCCACCTCTGGACAAGGGCCAGCTGATTGTCTGTAACTTGATGAGCCTTAAAAAAGAAGAAAAGATAATAGAAAATTTCCTTCCTAAGGTCCTTTCTTCCTACCAGAACATATTGTCTCAGTGAGAAACTTGGTATAACAGAAATTATAAGTATAATCTGTAAATAATAGCAAAACCGTTTAAGAAAAGCTGTAAAAGAGAGTATATGTATATATATTGTTGTTTTTGCACTTTTGTTTATATGTTTGTCTTTTGTTTATTGTTTGTAAGTTTTTGTATGTTGTTTTTAAAAACTCTAATAAACATTGTTTTAAAAAATATATATAATCTGTGTTTTTCCCGCCTTTATCCAAACAGTTGTTCTTTTAGGAGTCACTAGATTTCCTTCACTACAAATCCCAAGATTAGCATATATTAGAAATATACTTTTATAGTATATTTCATTGAGTCAAATCAAATGTTATGTGATTCTTATGTGGTAGGTTTACATCTCTTTTGTGTTTAAAGAGGGTTTTCTCCTTTGTAAGAAAGTTTAACGGCAAATCCAAAATAATCCAATTATATTGTAGGGTGTTTTTTTTTAAAAAGCAAAGTGAAAAAAAAAATCAGTAGTTGGTGTGCTGTCACAAATTTCTGAAAATCCAGAACTACAACTTTAAGACCACTTTGCAAATAATATGCAATTAGAGTTATAGCTACCATGCTAACATTTTTTTTCCTGTGCAGTATGGAGGTGGTTTTTAGTGACTTTTCCTTGTAGTGAGCCTTGAACTTCACATTTCTTCAAAAAGCATGTTTTAAAACAAGCCGCAATTTGCACTTCCTTCTTCAGGAAAAAATTGACAGGCCTACTTACTTAGGCTGCAATTTGAGAGGGTCTGTTTCCAGTACATTACCTTAAGTCATTTCAAAGTGCAACGTGACAGAAGTCAAATTAATCCAATGTGTGCTGAAAGAAAGGACCTATTATACATCAGAACTTAATACACAAAAATGGGTGTACTTTCTTATATAATATTAATCTTTAGTCGTCTGTTCATTCACTGACATATTCAATATAAAACAATGATGGTGCAAATAGGTTTATTGCTCTGTGTCAATACATCTTCCAGTAGACTAAGGAAAACTATGATAATTTAAAGTAAATGGGTAAAAAGAAGGAATGAAAAGAAAACTTTGGAGAAGATTTTAAGTGTGAAACTGAACATTTTGCAGGATCCAATCTGGATCAGACATTTAGTCTTTTGAGCTTTCAATCTCATGCTGGATCTCTCTAGAGTTTGCTAGAGAGAAGTTCCCTGAGGATGGGCTCCAGCATGAGTCCAAAATCTCAGAAGACTAAACCTCTGGTCCTGGTGACTGGCCCAGATTGGATCCTATAAAATATCCTGAGACATATATATTTGCCTTCATTCCTGGCCATTTTGTTACACAATCACTGTTACAGAGGTGGGTTCCTATTGGTTCGGACCAGTTCTACCGAGTAGGTAGTAGGCCGCTGGTGACGTTATGAAGCCAGTTCTGGTCTGTGGATGCCACCATCTTTTTTTTTAATTTTTTTAATTTTCTTTGGCTTATTTTTCTTCTGTGCATGCGCAGAAGCCAAGTTTCCACCACTGCACATGTGTTGTCATCTTGTTTTTGGCCTTTTTCTTTTGGAAGTTTTCGGATTTTTTTTCTACTGCACATGCGCGCGTCCACAAGGCGTGTGTGGGCCCATGAGGCGCGCCCACGAGACGTGGGAGCCAGCGAACTGGCACCGAGGTAAGTCATAACCCTGTTACTATTCAATGATTCCATAAATTTTTCCATGAATTCATAGAACTGCAATCAACAACAAATAAAGAAAAGTTATACTGCTGTTTACAAAAAGAAAACGGGCAAAACACATTTTTTACATCTGACAAGGCTCATTTTCCTTTTACTATGCGGTAGAAACTACAATGTTCTAGAAACGTAACTACTTTTAGTGAGTCACTTTGCTGCAGTACAATCACATTCCTGTGCTCTCTGAAGCAACTTTCCAGAATCAGATCCAATACATAGCACAGACTAATAGATGTGTATTTGATTTGTTTTCATACTTAATCTCATATTGTTTTCATATTAATGGTTACTCAGATCAAATGCAGACTTTTGAACAAAAAAGAACAAAAAAGGCCATTCCTACTTCTGCTTCTTTTTAAAAGATACTTACAATGTCAGCGTTCCAAGTAATGCATTCGCCAAAACCAGAACTCCGAGGCAGGTAGATTCCTCAAAGAACATATTTATTGGATACATCATATCAGCACAGCTAGTGAAAATCAACTCTTTAAGTTTACCGGTGTTTGTGACATAATTAAAAGAGCCATTATCCCCCCAAGTGTCACAAGTCACATCCAATTAGGGTGTTTGGTGGATTCCTTGGTCACTCCTCTCCTCCTCCAACTGCCACCTGTTGGGATGACCTTGGTTCACACAAGAAAGCTTTTTGTTTTGACTTCTAGCCAGTCTATCTACTTCTTCCTCCCTTCTCCCTGTCAGGGTTCGTGGCAACTAAGGGGCAGCAAAAGATGGCTTCAGCCAGTTTCCCTTCAGAGTTGACACATACATATTTTATATATATGCTTTTTTGCACTCATGAATTCTTCCTAAATGATGTGCTATGGATATAAAAAGAGGTAAAGGAGTGCCCTCAGATTTTACTTTGCTAGTCATTGCTGATTATAGAGCACCGGTGTCAAACTCACTGCATCACGATACCATCATGTGATGTTTTGCAATGTTTTTCCCATTCGCAGAGCTGGGGTGGGCATGGCCTGCATGTGACACATCTGGTCCGTGGGCCACCAGTTTGACACCCCTGTTATAAGGGGTAGTGCTCTTTTCCATTTCAAGATCATTGAGGCAGCTCCGTCCGAAGATATTTCCATGGCCATGTGGTCAGCATGATGTCACGGAGCACAGTTACCTTTCCACTTTAGTGGTACCTATTTATCTATTCGCATGTGCATGCTTTCAAACTGCTAGGTTGGCAGGAGCAAGGGCGAGGATGTGAGCTCACCCACCACGTGGACTCGGTTCTTGACCCCAGGCTGCCAGCTTTCCAGTTGACAACCACTAAGTGATTGCCTCACCTCTATGGATATATTCTGTATTTTTTTTTAAACTGTCCTTCTAGACTCTCTTATTAATAAACCAAGCCCTGGTTCATGTCTCCGCAAGGTATATTGCAAATCAAAATTAAAACAAATTCATCTGACATCCACTCTGCTTAGATGACAAAATGAAACATTTGAAGGGAAAAAGAAATGACTGAATGTGAAATGACCTGCTCACAAGGGGACTGTGATGACACTAGAGTTTAGGTGGCTGCAAATAGATTGCTTTTAATCCCCGGAAACTTTCTTTGTTTAATCTTCCTCATATTTGCATGAATATTTGGCGTCTAGGAGAATTGGAGAGAATGTGGGAAATTATTTGAGTGAAGAATTTGTGACAGGCTTAATTAAAATTAAAAGAGATCAAAAATATAAAGGGGATCAAAACGGAAATGTTGAAGCAACCTCTGAATCATAAACGCTACTAAGGATATTAAGAACTGTACTTCCAACTCAACCACCCTGAAGCTGTGAGAGACTTAATACCTCCTTCAGTTACAGTGTTTTATGACTTATACTGAGTGACTTTGGCCAGTCTGGTGCTTACATAGGCACCAAAATGTCTGGGAGCATTCAGGAGAAAACAGTAAGCTAAATATTTCCATCAAGGTCAATGGCTCTAATCATCCTGTCTGCCCAGGAGCTGAGATTTTGTGGACTGCTCAGCAGAGATGGTTGTTGACTGTAGGCCAACAAAAACTAATCTTGTATCAACAAATGTAATCAGACACCCCATGGTGCTAATGAATCTATCACACTTTTCATTAGTTGAGAACATTGTTTTTTCTTTACTGCTTTTTAGGGGAATAGTTTTCTTTGCTTCCAAAGTTTTAAGCCTGTTACTTGATCTGTTACTAACAATGGTTACCGCACAGACTTCCTTCCCTCCCTTGCACTTTCACAACCCCTCAAGCTGCCTACACACGTAACATATAAAACACATTGCCTGAAGATTCAGAAAAGGATGTGACATTTCTAAAACATAACATTTTGATAAGACTTTAGGGACGCTGTGGGGATGGAAAAATGGGAATTTCTTGAGGTAATTGACTCACAGAATTCTTATACATAAAATAAAAAAGGCAGATTTAGAAATGGAGTGTGAAGCTTAGTGTTCAATTTGTTAACACTTCCACAGCAAAGAAATACTGTCCAATTGTACATTGCATGGATTGTGTTTTTCAGTTTAATGTTGAAATTAAAGTAAACAAGCAAATGAATATTGGTCTGACTATAGGATTTCTGTTACTGGCATATTGAATTATATTTCTCTGCTTCCCCCTATGCTGTACCCATGTTCTAAGCTAGTACCCAGAGATAAGAAGAAGAAAAATGAGTTGACGGAAGTGCCTAACTAAATTATAAGGAGATGGGAAATCCATATTTGCATCAATGTTATAGTTTTCGTTGCAATACTAATTGCCGAACTATGCTTCATGTTGCTATAATTATCCTGATGTTATGTATCTGAATTATGTATACCTTGATGTATACAGAAACATTGGACAGGCACATAGTAAAGATGAAAAAAATGATAAACATATTCAAAATAACTTTGGCATGATTGGGTTTAATTTAGACCAATGAGTTTTATCTTATGTTTGCTGAATTGTTTACACACTGTGGTTCCAAGCTTAATAAAAAAACCGAGAAACAAACATAAATCTCTCTAAGCTTCATTCCAATCTTGCTCTACATGAATTCTAGTTTACATCTTTTTCGTCACTGTGAAATATTGGTCTAGAAGCAAATCACATTAAGCCAAATTCAATAACCTTATTTTTTTTTTAGACAGCTGGTGGTTTAGTAAAATGAATCAGAATTCACTTCCATTATTTCACTTCCTCCAAAATAATTTGTTTAAAAAATGGCAGCCCATTTCAGTCAGGTGATTTTGTTGTGTTACTAATACAGTGGGGTTGCCCGATAACCTTCGCACAATCTTCAGAGGGTGCAAATATCACGTCTTTTTAAAAAGAAAACTTTGCATTTTGTACCTTTGGCTATCTAAATAGAAAGAAAAAAAGGGGGAAAAATTGCTTTTCTCTCACATAGCCAGTTACCAGAAACAGTGGGAATGGCTTATCCATTTTATAAAGTGTATCCGAGGGCCCAGAAATTACATCTTCAATCTATGTGACTGCAAGAGACCTAGTTTCACTAATAAAATTGGGCATTCTGTTATGTTTGGAGGACAGATAAGAGGATGCCTACTGATTCATGCCTTTAGAGGTAGTGCCAAATTAAAAATCTAAACGGACGGATAAGCTGCAAAGTCACAGTTCCCCAAAGTCCATTGAGGCCAAGTGTCCAGTTTTAAGCCCAAAGCCCATAAACCTCTTTGCAGATCCCTGGCTGTTTTGCAGGGACTGGTTGAAAAACAAAAGTCTTGGTGTACAAAAGGGATTTTAAAGCCAGACCAGATTTGAGCAAAGCCCTTCTTCATGCATATAGGTTTGAGGAAAAAAGAGATTTTTAAGGACTTTTAAGATGGAAACATCAGAGGATTTCTTGGGAAAGGATAACACTAAATAACAGAGCAGCAATATAATTCAACACATGGATGGACACGCACACACACACACACACACACAAACACACACACACACAGAATTTAACTTGAATCTAATTTCTTAGCATAAATGAAGAAGAAAACTTTGGGGAACATATATATTTTCTCCAAATTTTTGTAGGTCATTTATGCAATAATATCCAAAATGCCCATTGAATTAAAAACATTTACATGACAGCATCTAAATCAGCACATTATTTTTTTATTATCACCATCCACTTCTATTGGACAAGTTGTATTTAAAATTTATATTTTTTATCTTGCTATCCTCTGAGTTGGAAGTGTGAGAAAATAGATTTTGATTTCCTGGACCTCGCTCACATGTAGGCTGATGGCACTTAGAATTGCCAGCTGTTGTGGCTAGTGCTGCTTTTCAACAAACTAAATTTGCAAACCAAGAAAATACTTGGTTTGTGAAGAAATGGCTGCTTGGGCCGAGGAGCATAAATCTGAATTTCTGATTGAGATGACACAGTAAAAAAAAAAGTACATTTATCTACATATCTTAGTTGATAGGTGAGTGAAACAATATATAGCAGGGGTGTCAAACTCAAGGCCTGAGGGCCAGTTCCAGACCATGGGGTGCTTAGATCCATCCCATGGGGCCGCCCTGGAAAGAGGCCCATGGTGCCATTGGCAGAGGCCCATGGTGCCTCTGCCAATGAAAACGGGCTCCCACTCTCCATTTTCAGCTGGGACAATCTCCTGCAAGCCTCTGCCAATGAAAATGGAGCTCGGGAGCCTGTTTTCGCTTGCAGAGTACTCGGGCCGCCACAGCACCTCAGACACGCCCCCTTCTCACACAGAAGAAGAGCAGGACCGATTCTCCTTATTTTGATAACACTGGGCCTGAAATAGCAATAGCACTTGGATTTATATATACCGCTTCAGGATGCTTTACATCCCTCTCTACATGGTTTACAGAGTCAGCGTATTCCCACCCAACAATACGGATCCTCATTTGACTGACCTTGGAAGGATGGAAGACTGAGTCAACCTTCTTGAGCCAGTCAGAATTGAACTTCTGGCAGTTGGCAGAATTAGCCTGCAATACTGCATTCTAACCACTGTGCCACAGTGGCTACATAAAGTATTTAGTTTATAGGGTGACAAATTTTGATTGAATATTAGAAAATAATTCCTAGCAGTAAGAGCAGTTTATACATGAATACATTTAGAGAAATATGGTGGAATCTCCTTCACTAGATAAGATCAAGAGGAAGCTAGATAGCTATCTCCCTGGGGAGCTTGAATTCTGATTCTTGTACTGAGGAAGGGGTGAGACACAATGAACTTAGTAATCCATCCAACTCCATGACTTGATGATGCCTTGTGTCAACCTACAAACTGACTTCAGCTGAAGCCATTCTTTCTCATGCCTACTTCTTTTTAACTTCTTGGTTGCCACTCACAGGGTGGGGGGACGGACGGGGGAACTTAGGAATGCGGTGCCTCAGCTGCTAGTCAAAACATCTAACAGCTGGCATGTGGACCAAGACACCTGTCAGAGCTGAGCGGGGAACCTGTGGCTGATCTGATTGGCCCAGGTGACCTAAAAGTCACAGGGGAGAGGAGAATCCTATTCTTTTAACTATCCCTAAGTGTGGGAAACTATTTAGAGCTAGCTTCACCTTTCTAATTGACGACACGATGTACTCAATAAAGGACTTTCTGAACCTAACCCAAGTGTCAGAGTCCTGATTTCCCTGAGTTCATTGATTGGAAAGATGACACCGTGAATAGATAGAAGGCCCCTTTAAACAGAAGAGTATTTTTATATTTGCTGACTATTTAAAATAAGGTATTTTACATTATACTTGCAACAAAAAAATGTGTATGCATATTTTAAACGCTAAAGATATGTGGGATCTAATAAGTACACTGTGAGCTCACAAATGTTTAAAAAAATGGAAAAATCAATCTGCCGTTCATTGAATCAAAGATATATGAGATAAAACCATCAAAGGGCAGGAATTCTACACAGAACCTTTTTGATAATAACTCTGCTGGTTGACCTTTTTCTTGTTCTACTTTTAATGAGTAGGAACAATGGCTTTGTATCATCCAAATTTTCACACTGCATATTTTGTCATGCACTTATTTCAATCCCGAATTCATGATTTTTGGTCCTATGTTTTAGGAGATCTTTTATGGCGCGTGTGTATTTAGCAAAGAATGTGTGTAATCAATAATCAATCACCAATATAATAATAATCTGAATAAGAGGATTTGAGGGAAGGTTCGCAAGATTTGATGAGGCCTCTACAGAAGACGGTATTTTAATACAAGTGACTGCCCAGATGTATGTGTGATATATTTGTTAGAGGTTATCTTAGAGGTTTTGAACCTTTTGAAAGGAGACTTCTGTGTTTTAAAGCAGTGCTCCAAAATCCAAGATGGCGGTGCCTATGGCATGACCGAAAGGACTGACTCGGGGGCATGGCAGGCCAGGGTTACTAATGGTTTACCAAACTGTGCCAGTAAGTTACTAATGGTTTGGTAGAACTCTGGGTAAACCGGACTCTGGGTAAAGATGATGGAGTTAGCGGAGACGAAAAAATGTAACTATTTTAATTAAAGAGGGAATTTATCTAGTTTTGTTTCTACTTGAAAATCACTTCTTGATTTTTTGCTCAAAATGGGATTATTATTATTTTTTTGATTTTAGGTTTGGATGATTAGAATGATTTTGTAATGTTAGAAATAGCCTGAAATGTTATGAAATGTCAAGCAAAACGTTGATGTAAATGTGCTATATATTTTTAAACTACTGCACTGAAGAAAGTCAGAAGTCTTTATATTTTTTTAAATCTCTTCGCACTTTTTCTGTTTTTATAACTTTTTGATTCATCTATATATTTTTATCTTAGTATGAAATACAACAAAAGTATTACATAAAAAAGATACCTTATTCTGTTATCCATTTTTTCATCGTTCTGAAACCTTTCTGGGTGCTCATATTTCCCATATGAAAAAAAAGACTAATGGGAGAAGTTCATTCATAAAGTCTTCCTTTAGAATTTAATTAAAGAAGGAGAAGTCAAGGAAGTTGCAGTTCCCTGGAAATATTGTTCAGCTGTCAGGCCTGGAAGCCATCTTGGGCATTGGATCTTCAGGCCTGCCACATTTAGTGCTGTGGGAAACTGGGAGGGGGGATTGTATGGAGCTGGGGAGATAGATAGTCATAACAACATTCCTTTCTCCTAGAGTCAAGGTCACTCTGCCCTGCATCTGGAGGGGTGTGGCTGGGAGACTTCTCCAGTTGGGACGGTGCATTGATTGGACCATGTGATGGACATGCGGGTGCAGGGGAAGGGACTCGGACTTTCTTTTGGTGGGGAAAACCTGGAAGCTTTCAGATTCGGGTTTTCCCAGATGTGCCAATATGACATCTCTAATGAAATGGAACTTTGACGAATGCCTAGCCTCAGAGTTTTCTTTCGTTGGGGGTGTTACTTGGAACCCTGACAGCATATGCATATTAATTTCCCCCAGAAAAATTAATATGGTTCTGGATATATAAGAAATCTATATCTATCTATCTATATAGATAATTTTATATATATAGATCACAGTGTAGGATATCATATTTCAATTACATGTTTAATTATCAAATATTTAGTCCCAGGTTTTAAATAGTATAAATTGGGCAAATAAGTAATCTTATGGAATAGATTTGTTCTCTCATTGAATACACAAATAAGCAAGGAAACATTATTTTGTATCTAACATATATTGACATCACAGATTGCCTTTTGAAATGTGTATGTTTTAGTTTGCATATTATTCTGACTTTCAGAGCAAGCCTTTGCTATGTGGCTGATAATCAACAGTCATTTATTTTAGACTGAAGCCTAATTGCATCTTAGATTAAATGATATAAAATTGTGTATAGATACCACATCATTTATTGAATGATTATACCTGATAGATCTCTTTCTTGCGTTCTGTTGTCAATGAGGCTCCTGTTGGATTGCTACCATTAGGAATTGTATATAGAAATTTTGGGATATCATTCTTGAGCTTTTTTACATCTTCTTGATCCCACCTGGAAAGAACTTCTTTCAAAGCTTTTGGAATCATACCATGCTGGTCATTGGGCACATTAATGATGTTACAACCCAATGGTCTAAGCTATTTTAATAAAAGAAGAGACACAAGCATTTACATGTATTGCATTATATTCAGCTTTTGAAAAATTAATGTTTATACTTGCTATAATGTGCTCATATTCCTGTAAACTAAATCATCCATTCTTATTTCACATCTCATTGGTCATCTTGTGAGAAAATATATATTAAAATAATAATATTCTTAAAATACTGTATTTTTCTGAGTATAAGACACACTTTTTTACCCCCAAAGAGGGTGAAAACTTGGGTGCGTCTTATACACCGAATGTAGCCCCACCCAGCCACCCCCACCC
>JANHFT010003107.1:5930-16160 GCA_032467955.1 Pseudoxenodon macrops | reverse complement strand
AAAAGGAAAGAATTTTAGATTTTGTCCTAACACTGTTCAAAAAGTTTTTGATTTTAATCTTAATGAATTTGTGGGGTGGGGGGGAAAATTGCTGGTGGGTGGAATGGATGCTTTACTTCGATTGAAAGTTTCTTGTTTCGGTTTTAATTCTATTTGTTCCTGCAATTTTAATCCCATTTGTTCTTTCAGCCGGCATGTCTCCTGGGAAATGCATTGGTCTGAATAAAATATATTTTGTTAAATGAGAAAAAAAATAAAAAAAATAAAATGCCTCTATAAGATAGCATGGTGGACTACTATTACACGAAATTGATCTGAAATCAAACTTCCTTTTCGGGAATGGAAATTAGGCTCGATCTGCCATTTGCAGGGGGAAAAAACAACCCCGACTTTTAAGCTCTTC
Source organism: Pseudoxenodon macrops (assembly GCA_032467955.1). Taxonomy (NCBI): domain Eukaryota; kingdom Metazoa; phylum Chordata; class Lepidosauria; order Squamata; family Pseudoxenodontidae; genus Pseudoxenodon; species Pseudoxenodon macrops. The sequence goes on along the minus strand of JANHFT010003107.1, from coordinate 15,757 downwards.
ACTTACCCGCTGCTAGTAGTAGGAAAATATAAAAGCTCTCCATCGTGCTCCTTTTTTTGATCGAATGAATGTCTGCAAGGGTGTTGCAGTGACCTGTGATGTCTTCTTGAACGGTAAGAAAAAGCCAACGGGGGTTGTGTATATATATATATATCTCCCCACACAAAAACCCACATATGCATCTGTCACACCTAGGTTTACACAGGCAACACACGCTTGTTACAAAGGAAAAGGGACCTTAACCAAACAAAAATGCTTTGGAACATTTCAATCCATTGTATGAATTTCCCCATCTTTTGTGAGAAGATGTCAACGCCAGAATTGATGGGCAGCCCAGCTTCCTGGGTTGAGTCACGGCAGAAGGAAGAAATGTTCACAGCTATTAAATATTGAAAAAACAATATTGTTCCAGGTATTGTTGGGCCTTGAATGCCACAAGAAACTGACCACCTGAGTGGTCAGTTTCAAAAGGCTTACAGGGGTCAGACTTGACTTAATCCTTCAATGAAAGGCCACCAGAAAGTCCTAGGATTACAGGTTAAAGGGGCGGTGGTGGTGGGGAAACATATAGGCTACCTTAGGATATGTCTCATTCCAATGGGATTGGCCTGCCCCACTTGCTCTGGCAAAAGGGACATGCTGTGGACCCCATCAGCCAAGGAAATTTGGTCGTCGGGGTACAGGAGGAGATCTTTTTCTGTGGTGGCCCCCATCCTTTGGAACATCAGGCCAGTCAAGGTAAGATTCACCCTCTCCCCAGCCTTCATGGAAGGGCCTGGAAACCTGGCTCTGGTGATTGGCTAGAGGCCCTGGTGGGGGCCGTCCCACTCTGGAGCTGGTTGGTGGTCTAAGAAGATTCCCACCTCCATCCCACTTGTCTATCGGTTCCTCGTCTAGTTCTCGGTTACCTTTTAATGTTCAATGTTTTCACATTCTAGTTGCTTTATGATGCCGTGTTGATGATGTTGTGAGCTGCCCAGAGTGAAATGGGCAGCATACAAATGTAATGAATAAATAATTAGATAAAACGAAGGAGGGCAAAGACAACCTGCTTCCATACATTTCCATGCATCTTTTCCAGGTCACATCTACCCAACCCATGAGAGCAGGGAGGCAAAATGAATGCTACAGGTCACTTCTCTTATGGAGGTACATCTAGGGGTGAGCTTCAACATTTTTAGCAAGGGGTTTCTCTGCCCGGTTCCTAGGTGGGCGTGGCCATGGTGGGCATGGCCTAATTGGCCTCCTACATGGCAGGGGGGAAAAAAGCATTTTTGTCTTTCCTGGGCTCTGGAGGTTTTCCTCGAGCCTCCAGGAGGGCGAAAACAGCCTCCCCAGGCTACGGAGGCCCTCTGGAGGCCTTCCTGAACTTCTGGTAGGGCGGAACTCCTGTTTTTCACCCTCCCCGAGCTTCCGCGCACGCCCTGCACTTACCTGCATCTAAAACAGGCCGCGTGGAACTCCTGGGAGGGGTGATTGGGGCCAGCCAGGAGTGGGATTTGGGGGTTCTTTGAACTGCACAGAATCTTAGCTAGAGGTTCTCCTAAATGCCTGCGAACCCCCAGCAGCCCCACCCCTGGGTATGTCTTCTAAGATCAGGAAGAGCCTTCTATGTGGTGGCTCCCTCCTCATGGAAGATCCTCCCCCATGGAGATAAGATGGGCCTCCACGTTGACACTCTTTCGCAAGGCCCTGAAGATCTGACTTTGCCAACCTGGAATGAGATGGAGCCTATCAAATGGCTTATTTGATTGATTGATGGATTGTTGTCATTGGGAGGGATTGGGGTGGGATGTTATTGCTTTTATTTTTTTTTTTACACGTTTTTATATTAGATTTTTTTTTAATCTTTGTAAGCTGCCTGGAGTGCTGGGAGTGAGTTGAGAAGCCACATAAATTTTTTAAAAATAAATAAATATATTGCTGTTAAGATAAGTACACAGACAGTACATGAAACCATTAGGATGTTAGTGCGGCTTTGAACAAAAGGACTTTTAAATGGTTTCAAAACCGAGGGAAACCAGACAAAATATGAAGGGTTTTTTCCCCTATTTTTTCTCCTTTTTAATTTTTTATTATTATTCAAACATTTTTAATTAAATTATTATGTATTATAAAATACAAAATAGAAACGCAAATAGAGGAACATTAAGGAAGGAGGGGAAAGAGGAAAGGGAAGTGGGGAAGGGCAGGAAAAAGAGAAGACTTTCTCTGCTGCAGTAAAATAATACTTCAATTGACAACTTTTTGTTCTTCCATAATAATGCAAACAAGTCATTTCTACAGTAAAGATCTATCAATCTCATCTGTAAAACCCACAGTCGAAGTTACATTCTTTTCCACATCAAGCGCGAAGTTCAGAAGCGGTTTCTGAAGTACTTATATTCTTTTCTTTAATCAGCGTAGTCAGTTTCAAAAAATGAAGGATTTTTTCATGGCTTTCAGGAATGAAAAAAGTTTGAGATCGTTGAAATGATTCATAACCACTGAGCAGAATAATCGTTGGGGGCAGTTCCAGAGAACCTGCTAGAGGTTCTCGTCTCCACATTCAGGCCAGAGGTGGGTTTTCACATATTCTTGCCATTGGTTCGCCGTGCATGCGCACCTCCCGTGCAAGCGCCTGGCCTTTTGCATGCTTGCTGTGTGATCATCTTCTGTGCATGCGCCCGGCCTTCCACATGCTCGCTGTGCATGCACCTTCCGCCCTTGAAAATGTGGCTAAATAGGATGACATTACATCCAGGCATGTGGGTGAGCCGTATGAGGGAAAGATCTAAGAGGAGCCAATGGTGGAGATCCAGTGCTACTGAATGATCGTGAGGAATCCTTTTGAAGTCTAGATACTGGATCCCCAAGTGAACAATTCTGAAAGTGTGGAGGAAAGTTGAAATTCTCTCACTTTTTGCCTTCAAGAGGGAAAGAATGGAAAAAACAGGGGAGCAGAGACCTTGCATGTCTGTGTGCGTGTTTGTGTGTGAGACAATGAAAGCTCAAGTCTCCACAAGAATCCATAAATGAAAGAGGTATGATTAAGTAATCGTGTGATCCCAGATCTTCCACCTACAACATAATAATAATCCCTATGGAATGATTAATTGATCTGCAAACGCGGTGATGTAAAGACATTATGGGCTGAGTTCTCAACTCAGTATTTTGATCTGTTTTTTTTTAAGCCTAAAATTAATCACCTGTATTTGTTTTACAAGAAAAGTAAACTTGCTTGCTTTCTTTATAAATGAAAAGGCTGATTGTTTGGCGTTCTGCTGGTTGACAGACCACAATTAGTAATGAAATATTTGCTTTAATGTCTCATTTGATGCCAAAGTCCCGGCTCCAGCTTTTAACTTCAGGCCAATGGATTATTTCTGTAATCTGAGAAATAAATTTGATTCCTTTGCCCATGAATATAATAACGATTAATAATTATTAGTGTATAGATAAAAAAGGGTTCATCAACATTGAAGAACAACTTAGAACTAAGCAGACATTCACAACAATTAACCACTGGAACGGCTTGCCTCCAGAAGTTGTGGATGCTCCATAGGGATTCCTGCCTTAGCAAGGGGCTGGATAAGAAGACCTCCAAGTAAATGGGGTGAGAAAGGATGATGGGAGTTGTAATCCAAGAACATCCAGAAGACTTCTCTATGGCCATTGCTACCTTAAAGTTCAAGGTTGGAAAACTTCTTCATTGGAGAACTAGAGACTTCATCATTGGCCAGCTGGTTGTGCTCTTACAGTGGGGGGGGAATGGGAAGATAGAAGGGGTCATTTTTGTCAGAGTTTGTTGCAGCAAACAAATCCAGAAAGCACAAAGAGGTAACTGATGCAGCAGGATTCATTAATTTCTCTTTATATACATAATAACACATGAGACATATATACAGTACCAAGAGTGATTGTTCCAATGTGGTAGAGAGGAGAGATTGGTTTCAGTTCCAGCAGCAAACTATTTTGCAGCTTTTTACACAGAAGTTAAACTAAGACATGCCCAGGCTCCTGACTGTCTCTAGCAAGTACTGTTTCAGTTTCCAAACAGCTCTCATTGGCTGACTTAGTTGCTATGTCTATACATTGGCTGACCTTTGTTACCATGTCTTCCCAGTCATGAACTCTCATGCACTGACAATTTTTGGGAAGTCAGGATTTCTGGTTGAGCAATATTGAAGAAGGTTATGGTTCTCCCATTTCTGTGGTAGCAGTCCAGCAAATGGAACCTCCAATCAAAGTTTGGGCTCCAGCAGATTTCTTTCTATAGGTTTGCAATGAAATTATCTCTGGTAGCATTTCCCCCCCTCCTCATAATGCCTTCGCCAGCCCCACGCACACCCCACTGCGGGACAAATCTGAACGAACAACTTGGAAATGACTTGAGAGTCAAACATCCTTTGGATCAAATCACATTCTCATGCGCAACAGATTCCCAAATAAATGGGGCGTCAGCAAAAGAGAAAGAAAGCTAGACAGAGGAAGGTAAATTGCTCAAACGTTGCCTTGCGAAAGAGCTGACACGCTGAGCCAGCAAAATGCACAAATAACTAGAAGCTGAAGGCTGTTATTAGCGTCCGGGTGAAATTGTGCTTAAATTGAGGTGAGGAAAATGGATATAAGATGCAGCCTGGGACCTCAGTGGGGAAGAAGTGAGGGTAAAATATCTGCCTCTCGTACATTAATTTGATCTGGCCATTCGAATCTGTGGTTACAAATCTCCAAGCGTCCACAGAACCGATTGCAGAGTTTCCTAATAATGCAACTATCGTCTGGAACAGATGACATGCTTCTCTAAAACGGCACAGGACAACCGCATGAAACCTAAAGGGAAATCATTTCTTTCCAAAGAAATTGCACATCGTTCCTTTCAGCCAAAATCCTTTTAACAGAACGATGTAGACACTTGAAGGGGCAACAGGCCCAGAGGAGGTAAGGCCCCTAGAAATCTGACCTCCCCTCCCAATTCAAATAAATCCCACTTGGTTGACAGCACGAGCACATTGCGAAATCCCTCACCATCAATCCAGGCCAAAAAAAAAAAAGTTCCTTTATCTATCCTTTCTATTTCCATCTACAAAGGCTGACAAGAAACCTCAATTTAAAAAAAAAATGTCCTGGGGCGTAGCTGTGGGACTAAGTGTAAAGTTTACAACAGGTTGGTTTCCCAGTTAACGTTTTGGCAGCCCAACGTTTCGACTGGTGTTGGGAAATCCACTCAGGGTTATCCTTTTAACCCATGAGCTTTTGAAGGGTGAAGACAGGCTGTGGGGTAAGCGTAACTTAGCTGATTGCAGAGTTTCAAGAAATAATATGCCCATTTCCGGAACTTCTCTGCTCTGAGATAAATTGGCTAGACACTTTCTTTACTATTTCCATGGAAGGTGTGTATGTATGCATTTTTCCCATACATTCAAATGGGAAATAATCCTTCCGAACCCCATTGGGATAAAAGCCAGGCAGAGAAAGTGTAGCAGATTGCGCCAGAAAACCCATTATTTACCTGAATTTTGGATGCTATCTCAAGTATCTGCTTGAGCTGATGAAAACAAGCATACCAGATCAGGGAAAGGTATAGTACAGGGCAGGGGTGGGTTCTAACTTACCTCGCCACCAGTTCGCTGCCTTCTGCGCCTTGTGGGCGTGCCTTGTGAGTGCACTTTGTGGGTGTGCACATGCGCAGTAGAAAAATTTCCAAAAGATTCCTCCCCAAAAAGGGCAAAATAAGATGGTGATGCATGCACAATGCCAGAAATTCGGCTTCTGCACATGCGCAGAAGAAGAAAAAAACCCGGAAAAAATGCAAAAAAAATATTTTTTTTCAAAAACAAAAATTTAAAAAAAAGATGGCGGCATCCAGGGACCAGAAACAGTTCCATGACATCACCAGTGGCTTACTACCTACTCTATAGAACTGGTCCGAACCGGTGGGAACCCACTTCTGGAATGAGGCACTTCAAATGGATGAACACTGCAGTAGAATGAACAATGCAACAAAGCTCGGTTGAAGAGTTTAACTACTCTGAAAACGCAAATGCAATCACCTAAAGACCTATGATAGTATTTATCCTCTAGGACCGCTGGTGGTAGAACTAAGAAGTAGGTCAACAGTGAAACCCTTGTGCTTCTTCAGTATGGTGAGATGGCTAAGGTATTTGACAGGTCTGGAAAAAGAAAATGGAAAATCCTCCAGGATAGATAAATGACTGATCGCTTAGCTGAATTTATGTGATGCTCCCTTTTGCTTAAAAATCTAGCATTAAGTGACCATCCAAAGGAAGCCAGGTGAGTTCTAGTTTGTCTGCCAGTTGGGCAGAATTGAATACAACTGGAAGAGAAAGCATGGCAGGGGATTGGATTAGATTCTGCTTCTTTGATTGAGAGTCTTATTTTTTTAAATTGTATGGGCATTTGATCACTATGGCCACTTTATGTGTAAAGACAGTGCTAACGAAATTTTGTATTATTATTATTTACTTTATTCATTAAACATGAAACTCAGTCAACTGAACATTCAAAAATGCATCACAAATATCATTGACTGGCACTGATGGTTGATATGGGTTGCTACCTGCATCCTAGGTATCAACCAAGTACCTTCTTAAAATATCCAATGTTCTGAGTAGCAGTCTTTTGCAGTTCCGCTGGTGTTATTGCAGGAAGCTGCAATTTTTTGATGTGTTTTGTAAAATTCTTGGACATGGTACCAAGTGCCCTGATGACAATGGGTATCACGATTACATGTTTCATCCATAGCTTGTAGTTTCGATGGCCAGGTCGTGATATTTCGTGATTTTTCCCAGTTCTTTTTCTTCGACTCTGGCATCTCCTGGTACAGCAATATCAATAAACTGTACGTTTTGGCCCTCCACAACCGTGTTGTGTTCCAAATGACGATCTGTCTGTATTCTAAAGTCCCACAAGAACTTCACCTTCTCATTTTCAGTAACTTTTTCCACTTTGTGCTCCCATGGCTTTTTGAATACAGGTAACTCATATTTTTTACATAATGACCAGTGGATTAATTTGACAACTCAGTCATATCTAGCTTTGTAATCAGTTTGTGCAATTTTGCTGCATTCACATATTAAATATGAAACAGTTTCGACTTTGCTGTTGCATAGTCGGCAGTTTGGATTGTCGGTGGATTTTTGTATCTTTGCTTTCATGGCATTAGTTTGTATTATTGGTTTGTATATTGATTTGTATATTATATAGTTTGTAGTATTGTAATTATTATTATTATTAATTATTAACTATTTCATTATTATTACATCAAGGATAAACATGGAAACTGCAGCTCAATTATTCCGAAAGTATATCAACTGTCTATCCTCTTGTGACTTTCTGTAATAACTCAGATAAAAATATTTTCCAATATATCCTCCATATCAAATGAAGACTATTTGGTAATCCCATAATCTGGGAAATATTCTGCATTTTCCAGTTGAAGGTAGCCATAGCTAATAATTGGCCAATGAGACTAGGCAAACTGTGTTATTGTTCAGGCCAGAAAGGATTATTTAGTTTTGTTTTTAAGTTTTTTTTAAAGTTTTTTTAAGTTTTGTTTTTAAATTCTGTTTTACAAAGTACACATTTTGTTCTACCAATTCTGAGCCATTTTTTGGAAATGAACTGATTTTGGTAATTTATTTAATCTATTTTTATTTTATTCCTTTATTCATTTTACCACAGGGTAACTCTGGGCGGTTTACAATGTTGTTACAATGAATGTTTAATTGGGAGCTAAAATTGAGGTGAATGTATTTGGTGCTAGTTTTTTTTCCCCCCTTAAAAAAGTTTACACATGAATGATGTCATGATTATTACACACAAATGCTTATCGTGTCTCATTTTTGTTCTCAAATCAAAGAGAGGATGTATTTCTAAGCGTGATAAGGATGGCTCTTAATTGGTCCCAGCACTGATACCTTAAGCTTAGCTATTAATTAATGGAGGGAGAAACAAAGGAAAATTTTTGGATCAAGTCCCACTGATGGAAATCATCTCGGCATAATCCTAGAAATCATTGCTCTCCTCCCCACCCCTCATATCTTTCTGATATTCCAGACATGTTATAGGGATCAAATGACCACCTGCTTTGGATATGGCATATGTAGATAATCAGGCCTATTCTTTTTTGTCTCTAAACAGCAGGACATTAGATGTAGCAGCTGTAGCATCAACAGGATTCTTTGGTCTGCATTCAAGTTTTGTTTTCCTTTCCTTTCCTTTTTTCTTTTTGGAATTATACCAATTCAGGAATTGAATTTTTTTGTACAGATTCTCTTCGAATCTTTTTTTTCTACCTTATTTCTCTTTCTCCAAAATTAAACACACCATAATGACTAGACTGTGCTGATGACACTACACTGGTAGCTGAAAATGCAAACTGTACTGCAAGACACTGTAGTGAAAATTAGGTAGGCGCAGTGGGAAAAATGGGATTATGATTAATTATAAAGAAGATAACAAGTAGCCTTGGAAATGACAAGGAAGACATAAAATTAATGCATAGCTTCTGCCTTTTAGGACTGACTGTCAATGGCAAAGGATCCAATAGTCAAGAAATATGCTGTAGATTAGCAATCAGCAATTCAGAATAGTAATGAATGCAGCAAGAACAGAACAAATTGGAATAGAATAGACTTTATTGGCCAAGTGTGATCAGACACACAAAGAATTTGTCTCTGCTGCAAAAGTTCTCAGTGTAATAATAATCATAATAATGATATCAACAGGATGGGGTATTAAAGAAGATGAGAAGGATAATAATAATACTGTAGCCATACAACATGGGTAAATATACTTAGACACAAGACAGTGTTGTGAGAATTAGGTGTTCAGTAGAGTGATGGTACGAGAGAAAAAACTGCCTCTATGTCTCGTTGTTTTGACATGCAACACCCTATAGCAGTATCCTGAGGGGAAGAATTGAAACAGTTTATGTCCAGGATGTGAGGGGTCTGTAGATATTTTATCAGCCCTCCTTCTAACCTACACAATATACAGGTCATCAATGGAAGGCAGGTTGCTTGCAGTTGTATTTTCTGTACCTGTTGGAGTCTGTACCTGTTCTGTTTGTTTGACCTTGGAAAAGATACTCATGACATATCTATACCTATAATGATCAGAATTGTACCAGTAATAGTTTTTCTTATGCTACTCTATGGATACAAAAATGGACTTTGAAGAATAAAAGGATAGAAAGTATATTCATACTATAGAACTTTGTTGTTGGAGAAGTCTCTTGAAAGCACCACGGATAGCCAAGAAAACAAACCACTGGATCATAGGAAAAGAAAAATCAAGGATTCTGATCTGAGTAAAAAAAAATATTTGCAGGTTCAAATGATTATATTTTGAATTTACAGCATTAATGCAAAGACCCAACTCCCTTGAAAGCTAAGAAAGGTGAAATGAAAGTAGAGGATGACCAGCACCAAAATGGACGTACACAATTACAATAGTGATGGATGCACCGTTGGGACATCTGAAATACCAGGCTGGGAGCAGATCATCCTGGAGAGGGTCTAACTATCTGTCTAACTGGCAGATAGGACAGCACTCCAGAGGATTAACATCATTGTTCAAAGGATCATTGGATGCCCTCTCTCCTCTTTGGAAGAGCTTTATAGCTACTGCTATTCTTTTTTGAACTGTTGTGATCAATAAAAACAAGGACAAAAAGACTGAAAAATAGTTTCTATCCCAGGGTAGTAACTATATTGAATTTGACTGTATAGTGCAATATTAATACAATATGGTCTTTTCAATTCAATTGTATAGAACAGTGATGGCTAACCTTTTTCTTCTTGGGTGCCAAAAATGGCAGCGCG
>JANHFT010003106.1:186311-204334 GCA_032467955.1 Pseudoxenodon macrops | reverse complement strand
TTTAACCTAAGCTGATGCCAATAAACCGAGAGCTGACTGTCACTCGACTCATGTCTTTACTCCTGCGCGATCTAACATATCCCTTTTCACAAGTATTGCAGTTGACCTAGAAACTCTGACAATCCCAGCATATTCATTCTTGTATTGCTAAAAGGAGGCAATGCTTCCACATATACTTCCTTCTAAATCTGGGTGGGCAACTATGGCAACTTTAGGACCTGTGGACTTCAATTCCCAGAATTCTTGAGCCAACCATGCTGGCTCAAGAGTTCTGGGAATTGAAATCCATAGCTCCTAAAGTTACCGTAGTTACCCACCTCCTGTTTTAAATAAAGGTTTCTTCAATAATAGTTTCAGCTGCCTTCTGGTATGCTGGTAGTCTGGTACTCTCTCAGCTGTTTTACATTATTGTGATGAAGGGAGTGGCTTTCCCAACTATGGAAAGATGGCATAAGGATATTTTTCATCTACTATTGGAAAGGCTTCACAAGGGAAAGCACCTGGCTGAGCCAACTAGCCTTCACTCTTATTAGGTTGTGGGTTTGAGAAGAAATATGAGTGCCAATAGAGGTTATAAAATGGTGTTCCACTCCTGCCTCCTGATTGGATCATTTTTACCAGTCTTCCCACTCCACTGCTTTACTTTCTCAGGATGGAATATATGTTGTGGTTGTTGGCTTGAGATTAGGAGCTTAAAAAAAGTAAAAATGCTTTGCTTCACTTAACTCTCAGTATTTAGAGGTATAAATTCCCTGCCAAACTAAAGGCCAACATTTTAACTTTGAAGTCATGGAAAAGAATAAAAAATGGAACATTGGATACTTAGGACTGATGTGTAAACACTCAGGGCAAATGTAGATGCTGTTGATTTACAAACAATAAACTGTCTGTAGCTAATGGAGCCTTGGTGGTGCAGTGGTTAAATGCAGTATTGCAGGCTAACTCTGCCCACAGCTTGGAGTTCAATCCTGACAGGACTTAAAATTGACTCAGCTTTCCGTCCTTCTGAGGTTGGTAAAACGAGGAGCCAGATTGTTGGGGCAAAATATGAAAAATAATACTTACGTTATAAACCTTCCAGGATGTGCTGTGAAGTGGCTTGGGATGGTATATAAGTCTAAATGTATTGTTATTGTTAATATGAATTTAAGCTATCTTTTTCAACTCTTTTTAAACATGTTTTAAACACATTTTAAACTGATGTGCATTTAAACATACATAGTTTGGTTTTAATTCCCGAGATGAAGGCAGGATCAAGTGGTTATGGGAAGTCTGCTCCCATAGTATCAAGCCCTGGTTCAAGGCCAGTTACAAAAGAATTGTTCTGTATATCTATCACTTAGGATTTGAGAGGTCAGTGGAAAAAGAGGAGAAGAACGCAGACTTTAAGCCAGATAAATGTAAACCAGAACTCAGCATCACTGGGTACTGTATTGACTCCAATAGGATAGCAGTTATCTGAGCAATGATAGGACTGAAAAAAGAAATCATCATGGCTGACTTAGACTCTGAGATATGCATAGTTTAATTTTTAAAATGAGCATCTGTGACTGGCAGGATTATCCAGATATTTAGTGAAAAGTGCTTCCACATATTACTCCAGAGCACAGAGCATTATGAAAGAGAGATTGTGTTTTGAAACACTGCTTCATCCCCTGTGAGCTTTTAAAGATTATTATGATGGTAGTTTAGAGAGGTGATTTCTTTGCTTTTTTAATGGTTTGGGCTTAGAAGGCTATTCCCACAATAGCAAATTCCCGCTGTCCTAGCCTAGTTAGTTCTAGTGGGAGGAGCTAAAAGAACCATAACTGATTTAATGAGTCATATACACTTAGGAATGAATCCTTAATTTCCAAGACAAGCCTATAATTTTGCACACGTGACTGGTGTCGTATTCTGTTGGTTTTGTAACTTGAGAGTCAGACAATGGGCAGGAAGGCAGGGGAGAAAGGAAAAAAGTAAACAAATTTGCTGTGCCATACAACACTGAGATTTTTTTAATGTGCATTAAAGACATATCCTGTTCTTCAAAGTGGAAATATAGTACCGTATTCTTCTGTCTATAAGACGCCCGCATGTATAGGACATGGGGATGTTCTAAACATGAGAACCTTTCTTACCCAAAATTCAGAAATCAATATTTTAAACAATCGGAGGTTTCACTCATGAGGCTAGTTTGCAGAGATAAGGTATAGGCAGTTTTGTAACCGCAGTTCTCCTCTCTCCCCCTGTATAAAATGCCTCTCCATTTTTAGGTAAATATTTTTAAGAAAAAGTATCATCTTATATATGGAAAAATATGGGTAATTTTATTTTAGAAACCTCTGAGAATAATTCTGTGGATTCAACACAGGGATTCATTTATTTGTGGACAGAGATGCACATTCCTGTATACCTTCATACGTAGAATAATATTTCTGGAATGGGGCCTTTCTAGAAATTTGAAAACATGTGGGAAGCGTGTTCACAAAATGACTACCTATAACATTTCTTAATTCACAAAATGGCACCATGGACAGGACCATTCCTTAAAATCATGCCAGATCTCTCTACCATCCTAGTAGGCACAAGGGCATTGCTGCAGATAAACATGGTGCTAAAAGCTTTCTCTTTAATCATTCATATTTAATTTACAATCTTGGATAAAGAGGCTAGTGGGCATCTAATAAGGTTTTATGAAACTATTCTAAGCCCATGAACACCATATTAAATACACAGTTACTCCGTAGTTGAAAAACAGATAATTCTATATACATAGTCAATATGGTTTGCACATAGCTTGCTGACTGGATAAACCATATTTGTTGGGCTCCACACCTTGCATTAATCCACAAATTCATAGTTTCCATATCATTATGGCTATGTTAAAATTTTACACTATACTGAAAGCAAACAACCCCAACATGACAGGTTTGTCAGACGTGAGAATGTAATCCCAAACCCTCAGATAACCAATATAAGTCAAATAGATTCCTAAGAAGGGGAAACAACAGGAGTAATATAACTCTGAAACAAAAGATGACCATGATTTATTAAAAAGTCAGGAATGTAAGCCTTTATTTACCTACTTATCTACCTATTTTGCCAATTTTCTTAAAAATCAACCCCAGTGCAATGAAGCATGAAATAAAGAGTTTAAACATTAAAACATTAAAAAAACAGACAAAAAAAAACATACAGTAATGGATCAGAAAATATAAGTCCTCAAACTCTTCAGTTCATCAAGCCCTTCATAAATTTTCAAATTGTTCATCGATCCCCCAACATTTATTACATTAAAAAATACTACTTTAACCAACCGTTGCTGAACCCGGATTTAAAAGGCATGTGAAAGTAAGGAATTCAAGGTAGAGATGATTGAGTTAATTTTGCTTGTGGAAATCAACTGTTAGATTTTAAGCTTGTAGTTAAAAGACCAAAAGATAATAAATCTCAACAGAAAAAATAAAATAATATTCAGATAAAATTAAGATCTCTTTTGTATATTTTTAATATCTGACTTTGAAAAGGGACTCAAATGCAAACAAATGGAAATGGGACTATCTATTATTCTGGGTTTGTTTATTTGTTTCTTTTTCTAATTTTGATATGCTTTTTTATTCTAAAAATACCATTTGTAGTCTTTTTCCATGCACGTTGGCCTACAATTCATACTTTGTACTTGATATTACTAATATATATATATTTTATAAGGAAATTTCAAAATAACCTGTGTTCATTTTCAGAAATGCATACATTTTTATATACAGGAATCATAATTTCTAGCCTACACATTCAATGTTAAGAATAGCCCTAAGGCAAGTCTCTTTGGTTTAGTGGTTAAATGTCTGGACTAGAAGCAAGGAAATCTACATTCTAGTGTTGTCTTAGGAACAGATCTCAACTGAGTGACCTTGAGCCAATCACTCTCAGTTCTAAAATGAAGGTAATGGCCTTGGGAAATTTTGCCAAAAGAACTACAGAATAGTTGTCCAGGCAATTACCAGGAGTCAAAATTGACTAAAAGGCACAGAATAAACAAAATTATTCATTTTAATACCACTCTATTGCAATGTTCAGGGTAGTACATATTTTTAAAAAGAATTGTGTTTCAGTTCTGAAACTGTGAAATTAGGGAATTCAGTATTAATATGTCCATACTCAGACAAACATAAACATACCAATTCATTTCTGTCTTATGCTAGTTTCCCGTGTGCTCCTTCACAGCTGTTCCATCCCATCTCCACATTAACTGGAATGCTTTATTTTCATGTATAAAATTCACATTATCGTTAGCACGGGTTAAATATTCTATCCACATTCCATCAGAAAAATAATTTTACATGAACTTTGATGCAAAATAAACATGTTACTGTAGATTGAAAACTAATCTAAAGATTAGATAAAGGCTGAAATTACGTAATTTGTTGAAACTCAATTGATGCCCTAGTCAATTCAGTTAATTTAAAAAGAACAAATACAAGCTTTAAAGCATCCCCGTTATCAATTGCGTTGGGAACAAATCCTTTTTTAAAAAAAATAATCATAAAATGATATTCAGAATGTTACCCAAGAGTTCCTGCACCAAGTCATTAAAGTTGTATAGTAAAACCCAGCCTGGCAAGCAAATTCTTTAGATTTACAGATCAATAATCTAATAAACTATAATGGCTACTTCAGTTCAGAGTCATTACTATCCATTGTACAACTCCATGTGCTATTAATCTAACAGACTCCAGTGTAGCCGTTATGTCTACATGTTAGTAAATGGCTAGATAGTTTAATGCTAAGATATTGGGCTCCACAGAATATTTTGCAGGTCTGTGGTCCATAGAGTTACAGCAATGATGTCTATAGAAATAAAAGCACTTCTGGTTTTATGGCAAGGAAAGGAAACTTCCAAATCCTGTCTGCAGTTATGTATGTTAAAATAATAGCTCATCCAAATAGCTTCATAAAATGATTACAATTGAACTGATCTACTTCTGTAGCTTCCCCGAACTTCATTATCTTGCAATATAAATTAAGTGTTTGAAAAGAGAGAAAACATTTTCAGTAATTAAAACCTGCAAAGACTCAAACATAATAAAGATCCAAAAGAAAAGGTGCACTCTAAACTCAGTCAAAGAAGTCTGATTATCATTCACGGATTATTTTCAAGTTTTGGAAATGAAAGTAACTTTCAAGGTTAATACATGGTTTGCTTTTGCTTTCCTTTTTTTAGTTTTTGACAATGAAGTTATGAAACTTTTGACTGTGGCAAAGAGAAGACCAGTGCAAATGTTCAGAAAATAGACTTACTTCTATTGTTGCCAGTGATAACTTACATACCAGAAATATAATGCAGATAATGTTTTTTTATCTCTTTTTGTTGATCCACATACTCCTCATTAAACTCTTTCCTTTGCAAAATTCAAATGTATTTGAAACTCTGACAAATGTGATTGGATGGTGACAATAATGAAGCTCAGCAATATCCAAATACAGATGGGTGCTGTATGAAGAGTGAAGCTCCTGCACACTTTTTACATGCTTGATTGAATGTTCTATATTTAACCTGGCTCTCGATAGGGAGGTTTCATTTGAAGAACAACTGATGACCTGTAAATAAAACTTCAGAGACAAGAAATAACAACATCCTAACCTTTAAGAAACAGATCATGAATTTCTGCAATCAGAGTAAGGTTATAGGGTGACCTCTTGCTGCCTATTATGTTAACATGACTAACTAGATATTTTTTTTCTGATTGTGATATAATTGCTATCCACAAGGCAAGAATAAACCAGCAGCTATACTATTATCAAGCATTAGGAAGCCTCCCACAAAGCCTGGAGGTGAACCAGAGCACTGAGTTCCTACAATCCAATCTACCTCTTTTCATATTCATTCCCTCTGCTGAAAATATTAAATCTTTACATGGTCAAACCTTGGTCTGAAGGCAAATCTTCTTCTGCAACTCCCCACCTAATGTTGAAAACATTCTAGTGATGTCAATGTTATTTGACTCCTTATGTGAATCAGACTTTGGGAAAGGAGTGGGCTGCTGGGAGTTCGCAGGGATTCGGGAGAACCTCTAATTAAAATTCTGTGCCATTCAGAGACCCCCCAAATCCCAGTCCTGGCTGGCCCTGCCCACTCCCTTCCCTGCCCACTCACTCCCCACCCAGGAGTCCCCACGTAGCCCATTTTGGATGCAGGTAAGTGCAGGGCATGCGCGAAGGTTCAGGGAGGGCAAAAATGTGTCTATCGGATGTTCGGGAAGGCCAGAAATGGTCTTCTGGCTGCCAGAGAGCCTCTGGAGCCTGGGGAAAAACCATTTTTGCCCTCCTGGAGACTCGAGGAAAGCCTCCAGAGCCCAAGGAAGGAAAAAATATCCTCCCCCTCCACCATGGTGCAGGAGGCTGACTAGGCCACGCCCACCATGGCCACGCCTACCCAGCAACCGGGCAGAGAACCCCTTGCTAAATTTCTGAAGCCCACCCCTGCATATACCAATAGTACTTAGACTTATATATCGCTTCATAATGCTGGGCAGTTTACAGCTTCACCATATTGCTCCCAGCAATCTGGGTACTCATTTTATCAACCTCAGAAGGATGGAAGGCTTGAACCACATCGAGATCGAACTCCAGGCTATGGGCAGTGTTAGTCTGCAATACTGCATTGTAACTACTACGCCACCAGGGAAACAACAGCCTAGTTCAAGTTTCACAGATTTTCGTGTTTTGATTCTGCACTCAAAGACAAGAAACTACTGTTTTACACTAAGAACAAGCCTTCTTCTGAGTATGAAGTTTTTGACTTGGAGTTCTGTCATATTCCCTCAAATTTATACAGAACGCTGGATCTATTAAAAATATCATACCCTGGTGATTTTATTGATGATTGCTTTCAAAGGATAAAAGCAAATCTGTAAGTCATTTGCATGTACTATGATGCCAATTTGGTATATGCAGTGCAGTTTGGGAATTGATGTAGAAACATTCTAAAGCTATTTTTAAAGCTACCGTACTTGTCTCTTCTTTTTTTAATATTCATTTGGACATTGTTACTGGGGGGAAAATGCTCAGAATGCATCAATAAACTTAGTTTAACAGAATCTTTTGTATATAAAAATTAACTTTAATATTTTAGTAGAGATAACATTGATGAAAACCTTAATGGTGTTCCTTCTGAAGTTTTTGAACTTCAATTTTATATCCCTTGGAAGAGAAAGGATTACATATTAGTTGGTCCAGCAGTAAAATTCAGCCAAACATCTGTTTTGTATGTTGTATTTTATATGAACACATAAAAATATCATGGTATTGGACATAGGTTTTCTTATCTATTTCATATATATTTATCTTGTTTCTTATTTCCTGGGGACTTAAAAAAAATTTTTTTATTCTACCTATATAAATGCACATTTCTTTTTAAAAAACTGTTTGTATTCTGATAATCAAGATATTTTTGGTTTAGAATTTGTCAGGGACCCATATTTTCAAATGCATAGCCTCAGCCAGTTACATTTAAACCCACCACTCAATTTAACTATGGATGCTACTGGCCTAGCCCAAACATATTAAAAAATAAAATTTTAAATGTGGTAATTTTATTCTTATTAGGGCATTAAACCTTCAGAAAGTGGTATATAAGGAGCTATGCAAAGCATTTAAAGGAGTATTTTGTAAAAAAAGAACATGGGATTGCATCTCATGACCTTCTGAGACAGGGGTCTCCAACCTTGGTCACTTTAAGCCTGGAGGACTTCAACTCCCAGAATTCCCCAGCCCGCTTTGCTGGATGCAGAATTCTGGGAGTTGAAGTCTGCCAGGCTTAAAGTGGCCAACGTTGGAGACCCCTGTTCTGAGAAGCAATTTGGAATATTCCAAGAGAATTGCAGTGGGATCATCACTGAAGAGAAGCAGATAGTCATGTACTTACTGCACATAAATGAAAAACAAGGCAGCCTTTAAAACACTTGCACCAAACGTTCTAAGGGATGCAGCTATTTTAATGCTTTGAAATATGTGTTGACATATGTTAAAGCTTCTTTCCATTGTCAGATGCAGTCCTCCAGGTTGAATGATCCATAACTCCAAGCACTTTGAAGCTATAGTACCTCATCCAAATTATACCCAATTTCTCTATGTTGTATCATTTCCAGCCTTGTCTCACATTAGTCATTACAGCTTGTTTTTCCCCCCTCCTATAAAAAAGCAGAGAGAAAGAGAACTTTTCACAAACTGGAAACAGAAAATAACTGGATGTGAACATATATCCTGTTCCTTTGAATAAAATGTAAACATCACATCTGTGATCCCCCCCCAGAAACTTAATAAGGACAAGTTTGCCACACACTGCCTTAATTCTAATTGGCTAAAATAATCTGAGCACTTTGTTTTGGATTCTTGCCAAATCAGTTATGCAGCACATAATTGCACACATATCTCTTCTCTATTCACTGATCATAGCTTTAGAAATAGAAGGGGATGAAATATTGGATTTCTGGAGAGAAGGGGACAGTTCAGTTATTGCAGTGATGGAGAGTATGTGTAGTTTAAGGTTGAAATATTCGGATCTTGGTATTTACTAAGCCTGGTTTTCTTTTTGGAAATATTTCAGGACTAACTATGTTACGTCATCAGTATTTTGACACAAAGGTGTGGGCTTTTATGTCAAAACACTGATACAGTTTCCTAGTTTGATAATGATAATGTCTGCAAGAAAAAAAATCAAACTTGGCAAACACCAATACCTCAACAGTCCACTTACTGGCTTTTTAAAAAAATGATGAGATCTTGGTGTTTGCTGTATTTGTACCCAGCAGCAGTTGACCAAGTCTTGACTTAGCCGGGAAAAAAATCTATTCTTAATAAATAATGTATTGTGAAGAATAATTCATCCTAAATCACCTAAGTCAGAAATGAGCACTTTGGCCTCCTGAAAAGAAAACTGGTAGAAAATAATAATCATGTACTTTATCTCCACCAAAGATGTAAATTTATTTCAATTAGAGTAATTACTGAATAATAACTAAAGCAAAGGGATATGAGCACAATGTGAATTATAGACTTTCCAAGCTCTATTTTTGGGGCTGCCTCATGGTACGAAATAATCGCAATGTCATACATGAGCACAGAGATAGATGCAAAAGTTTTTGCTATATTAAGTACATTGCATCTAAACCCAATTTAGTACAGAATTTCCCCCAGATGATTCTATTAATTCTCTAAGCAGCATAATATTTCAGGGCTAATGCAAGTGGCAAAATGAAAGTTATGGACTTATTAGAAGGCCGTGAATGCAGATTCATTGGAATGAGTTAAGGCTGGCTGATGCACTCTAAATCTGCAGAATTTATAAACTTGCAATTAAAGCAAGAAACTTTCTATCCAGTAGCAGGACCTGCCAACCCTTTGGAGTTGCCGCTCCAGCAGTGGCATTGTTGACATGCAAAGCTTAGTACTTTGGCTCTGTTTAACAGCACTAATTAGAGTCTTTCTTTTTTGCAAGCTCTTGCCCACATTTGAGGCATGAAATGAGGCACAATTATGCCAGCACTAGAATAAGGAAGTAAAGCCACGGTTATCTATGTAGGCCTTGCTGTTGTTAACAAACTGATAGGAGAAAAAGGATAAAAATATAAAAAGATATGTACGTACTTCAATCCGTATATCCCCCATTTTATTTCCATTCACTGGATAGTTGTCAGGCCTGCCATGGATTACTGCTTAAGCAAGAGAAAGGATTTGTATTTAATTATTTTAATTTATTTTGTTATTTTAATTTATTTTATATTATTTATGCCCTTATTGTTTTTTTATAAATAACTCAAGATAGTGAATATATTCAATTCACCTTCGACCTCCTGTTTTCCCCACAACAACTATCCTGTGAGGTGAGTTGGACTGAGAGAGAGGGACTGGCCTAAAGTCACTCAACTGACTTTCATTGCTGAAGGCAGAACTTGAACTCACAGTCTCCCACTTTCTAGGCTGGTGACTTAAGCATGAGACTGCAGTGGCTCTTTTATTTCTCAGAATGTCTGTCAAATGATTTGGACACCATGATTCCTATCAGTTCAGCATCCACATCTTTAGTCTACATATACGTTTCCTAGGTAAAGTCATATCGGCCCTGTCTTTCTAAAAACAGTGACACTGGGCTGAGGGCTGTCTTCCTAATGTGTTCTCCATGCTGTGTTGTAATCTTAATAGACACAAAATGAAGTGTGCACTGATTACCATTTTACCCTAATAAATATAAACTCCTTTTGGGGAAGGTGGGCGATCAGCCACTATTCACCTATTCAGCTATGGCTCTGATCTCAAAATAAAAGTTTTTAACATATTTTAATAAAATATACTTTAATAAAAGACTTTGTTATTTATAAATAAAAACTTCCACTAAGAAAAATCAGTCTTTTCAAACATATGGACCTTGGCTATAATTTTATTAAGTGGGTATGATTGATTTATATTTCTCAGAAAGCATAAATAATTGTTAATGAAAAACTAACAAAATCTTGTGAGGTTCAAAAAAGCACAAGATGAGAATTTCCACTGTCTCCACTTTGGTTCATTTTGGTTCTTGAGGTATTGAATGTATTGAGGTATGTAATACAAGATAAATTATAGGAGGCAAGATTTTTAAAAGTTAATCTTAAATTTAGGGTATTTGGAGATGATTTGGTGATAACTTTAGAAGATCCGCTAAAAGCAGTAAAAACAATATGAACATTAAAGGACTGGTATATTAGCAGCTTTCATAATTAAGATGAAGATGTTAACAAAAATATGAAAAATATGGATAAAACTGGTTTTAATATTGAGAAAAAAGTAAATACATGGGCATTATTGTGATAAACGTGAATTATATATTCAAAATAATTATGCTAAGACATGGGCTGAAATTCAAAAGGACATTTTAAGAAGGGAGAAATTACAATTGTCATTTCTGGAAGAGTTTCTTTAACAAAAATAAATGTTTTCCCAATACTTTTGTTTCAATACCAGTTTTGATAATAGATGTGCCATTATGGTGACACAAACATGTATCTAAATTTGTACAGCAAGGTAAAAACCATGAGTTAAATACAAAGTATTTCTAGATGCAAGGGAAAGATGTATGATTTGCTAGATTTGAAATTTTGCTGGTTGTTTAGTCTGGAAGGAATACTGAATGTTGCTTAAAAAAAACAAGAGACTTGTAAGTCAGAAGATCATGATCTGAAGACTGGATGACATGGATATTTATGGAACAATAACATTAAAATTAATGTGGATTTTTTTTAAAAAAAGCATCCTATCAGCAGCTAATTTATGCTTCTTTACAGATTTTCTAAATGCAGAAAGGGTGAGGGCCAGATGCAGCCAACAAGGATCTACTTCCTAACAGCAAGATGGTAGATGGTCTTCCCCCATCTGCCAGATGAATGAGTCTCCAACAGCAGCAAAATATTGCTTATCCAACATATCTTAATGTCTGAGCATGTTTGCAATGGAAGACGCAGTCCATAAGCTGTTTAGGCTCTCTATCCTATTATAATTACAATTTGGTGGTTAGTTTTACAGGATCCTGGAGCGGTACTCAAGACTTTGCTAATCAACCTAGAGCAGGGGTGTCAAACTTGTATCATCACAGCGGTGTCACATGATGTATTGCGACTTTTTTCCCATTGCTAAACTGGGCGAGGGTGTGGTCAGCAATTGACGCATCTAGCCCATAGGCTGTGAGTTTGACACCCCTGCCCTAGAGGTTCAGGTGGTTGACTCTCTGGCTTAGACAGTATGGTCATCACAGATGATCAAATGCTGAAATTTCCACCTTTTTCTCCTTCAAACAGCATCTATCTTACCTATACAAATGTCATTCATCTCTTAGAACATGATAGTCATTCATCTCTTAGAACATGATAATCTATTTTAAATGGATGTGTGCCATATTCTATCTTTCCATATGTAGCCAGTCTAAATGGTCTTTCAAAGTTCCTCGCCAAATTTTTGACTATGGAAATTAGGTGGCACATTTCTCCAGGTGAAGGCAAAAAATAAAGGGCAAAAATCCAGCTTAGCAATCAGAAAGGCATGAATATCCCTGCTGTAAAAAAGATCACAAGGGCAAGTCACCCCTTAATGTTTTCCCTTCGGGTTTAGTTGAAGAGTGGAAAACAAAGAGGCAGCAAATCAATAGGGAGAGTATTTTAACAATGAAAAACAGGACATTCAAACACCCCCCCTTGAATAATACCTTATAACTAAACACTACGCTACACCCATGGGGATATTTTCCTAACATTTTCTGCCTCTTTGAAAGAATTTCTAAGCACAAACTCTTTCATCAAACTGAATGAGAATTGATAGGAGAAGATTCAGGAAGATATCTTTGCCCAGAGCTAATGCAAATACTTAATGGGAAATTTTGCAGCGCATGAGTGTATGCAAACCCAGCTATATATAATAAAGGCCAAAAGGCTAATGAAAATCTCCCACTGAAACTTTGCTCTGGGAGGCTCCTGATAATTGTCTATCATAAAATTGCAAACCAAGAGAACTATGGAATATGGACAGTAGTAGGGCCCTCATTCTAAAATAAGTTATTGCTGCAGTAAAATATGGAATTACATAAAAACTTGCAGTGAGAGAGAAAGAGAAAGTGAAATAAATAGATAACGAGGGGGGGTGTTGCAAGGATAAGTTAACCAACTCAAGCTTTAGTTATTTCCGTGGGCACTGATTTTAGTTAAGTAAAAGATTTCCAATATTCATGAAAAATTTGGAACAAATTCAGGCAACAATTAGTGAATAGTAATATAACACTGTAGTATGTAACTGAAATATCAGCTAGTGGTACAGGTAGTTCTCATTTAGTACCTGCCACATTTAGTGAACATTCGCAATTATGACAGTTATGAAAAAGTAATTTTGCACCCAGTTCTTGCATTTATGACTTTTATATACCTATAAAACAAAGAAAAACTAGAGGAAACATCTTAAGCATAGTTGCAGTTTTATTTCTGACTGCTTTGTTTAATGATTAAATTAGCACTCCTGGTTGTATTTGATAAATGAGGACTACTTGTATAATCTCACAAAAAATAAAGAATTGTGATCTGAATAAACATAATCACAAATCAGAGTGGTTATTTACGTCACATGTTGTGATAAAATGGTTGTACATAATAACCAAGAAAACTTAGAAAGGTTCTGAGCTCAGCTGGAAATCTCACAAACCTATGAGGTCCTCATTTTTTCAAACAATTTTACCAGATGAAAACCAGTTTAAAGAGTGGTGGGAAGTGGTGGGATTCAGCCAGTTTGCACCACTTTGGGAGAACCAGTGTGTTAACTTTCTGAGTAGTATGACAAACTGGTTGTTGGAAAAAGTCATTAGGGCAGAGAACCACCAGTTGTTAAATTACTTGAATCCCACCACTGGTAGTGGACATGCATGCTTGATGACAAAATTACCACAAAATAACAGAATAACAAAGTTGGAAGGGATCTTGGAGGTCTTCTAATCCAATCTCTCCTCCGACAGGAGAGCTTATGCCATTCCAGACAAAATTCTGCCCAATCTCTTCTTAAAAGCCTCTGATAATGAAGCATCCACAACTTCTGAAGGCAAGCTGTTCCATTGGCTTATTGTTCTTACTCTTAGGAAATTTCTCCTTAGTTCTATGTTGGTCTTCTCCTTGATTAGTTTCTATTCCTTTTTTCTTGTTCTGCTTTCTGGTGCTTTGGAAAATAAACTGACTCCCTCTTGATTGTGGCAAGTCTTCAAACATTGGAACACCGCTATCATGTCACCCCTAGTCCTTTTCACTAGACTAGACATACCCAGTTCTTGCAACCATTTTTCATTTGTTTTAGCCTCCAGGCCCCTAATAATCTTTGTTGCTCTGTTCTGCACTCTTTCCAGAGTATCAACATCTTTTTTTATAATAGGGTGACCAAAACTGATGCAATATTACTAAGACTTTATAAAGTGATACTAATACTTCACATGATCTTGATTCTATCCCACATTATAACTGGTTCACCACTAAGCACACAGATACTTGCAATAAAATAAATTTATCTCCATTATTTAATAAGAAAATACACATGGAAGATTTACTCACCAGTAGTTATATTTACATAGATTAAGACCACTACAATGGTGCTTTTTGGGGAAAAGACTAAGTTTTGCCTATAGTGGCTGATAAAACCTGATGCTACAGTTTTGTTACTACAAGCAACCATTTCACTGTTTTCCTGTGAAATCCAGCTAGAAAAAAAAGGCATGTTGCCACCATTAATTTACACAGATAGCTCCACTGAGTACTATTTCTCTTTCTTAGCATTATAAAAACTCTTCTAATGCTGCTGTTCATTAAAACTCACAACACTTTGGGTTGTCCACTGTACATTCTTTTCACATGGGCCTATTATTAACAGTTATTTGCCTTATTATTTATACATACAGAGTATAACATATACCAACCAGTCTGCCAATTCAAAGTGTAAAATGATTCAGATGTAAGCTAAAATCCACAGTTTATGAAACTATGGATTCAGCGTGGGGGCTACCAGCGGCCAACCCTTCTCTAATGGCATAGAGTCCACCCTGTGCCAAATCAAAGATGACACTGGTTGAATTAAATATCCTTTATACTTGCAATGGCAGAAGCCTAGTTGAAGCAAACATATCTTCTCAGTTTTTCAGAGGTTTTTCTAACTGTCCTTTTCTTCTGAGTAATATCCATGTTTCTAATAAACCTCCCTCCAAACTATTCTCCTAAGTATGGAAAGTGGCACAGCATAATCTTCATTCAAATTAATCTGTAATATATATTCATCTACAACAGGGACTAAATCACAACAGCTTAGGGATTTTAACCACAAAATCTCAAAACGGACAGCAGAGCTGCTAAAAGACAGACCCATCAGTTAAGACATATTATATAGGTGAGCAATTCTGACATTCAAGGAAAAGAAATTGACAAAAAATATCATGAGACAGATTTGTTTTTTTAAAACAACTTTTAGTGTTTCCTACTTTTGTAAAGTGTGTGTGTGTGTGTTCTTGATAATCAGTTGCAGTTCATCAAGAGATATTCCAATTTCTTTTCTCCCCTTTTCTTCAGTCATCTGGAACTGAGAAGAATGGAAGAGGAACAAGATGCAAGACAAAATAATATGAACACCTATAACCAAGGATCAGAACAATAAAAATATCTTCAACCATAATTTAAACCATAATCCAGACTCTGTTATCAAACAGCCAGGACTTCTGCAGTGGTATTACATCAAAACTTAGTAAAACTCTTACCATCTCAGGCTTTCTTTAGAAAGACAAGAAAACAGGAAAAAAATGTAGTAGAAGAAGGTTTCAAGGGTCATGGGAAGATAAGAAGGATGGTGTTATATATCCCTGTTGGTTTGTTCCTGATTAACAGGAATTTTGTGAATAGTTATGGTGGCATGACATCAGATTTTGAATAGGCCAAGTATTTTGTGTCAATACCCCACAGCATGCTTCAAATATTCCAAATATCCCGCTCATTATAACCAGTTAAGAAACATAAAAGAAATAAGTCCACAGAAAAGAGCCAATAAAGGTTTTCACGGGTATAGGTATGCAAGTCTTGGCGTATTTGGGTCTTTTCCTGTGTAAGATTGAGATTATCTTGGGACCTCATGGAAATACTCTCAATCAAGATACTCTCAATCTTACAGGGGGGGGAGACCTGATTACACCAAGACTTGCATATATATATATATTTATATATAGTGAAAAACTCTTGCGTAACGCTGCCTATTACAAGAAATTGATTTCTCAGCCCTTGATGGAAGCTGCAAAGATGTACAAGCAGGTACAGGCAACCTGCAAGCAACACAAACAGCATCCTTGTGTCCTCTGATGACTCTTTTATTAGATTTCACATATCTTACAAAGAGCTTCCTCAGGAAGATCAACATCTAACGAGAATATTGCAACTGAAATTGAGCTCAAGATAATTTGAGAACTTTATGTGAGGTTTGGAGACAAGACCCCTGAAACCTCACCAGGTATGGCAACATTAGAAGAATGTACTAAGGATTAAAAAAAAGATGACGATCTCTACTATATATCCTTCCCTGTATATGACTTTGCTTCCAGCTATTTGCTTCTATAAACTTAGGACTGTAGAATAGACTGGGAAATAAAGAGAAAAGAAATGCAGAAAGAAGCAGTGGCAAAATAATTATCTAGTTCCTTCTATGGTGGTTGCTTTCAACAAACCAGTGTGTGGCAGTGGTTAAGATGTTGGACTATCACTATGAAGAATCAGCTTCAAATCTATTGTCAGCCATTGAAGGGCATTGGATGTCAAGCTCTTGAAAGCTGGTTAAATGCAAAAGCCATCTTTAATTAGATTATTGAAAGGGAAAGCGGATTGGGTTATAGACATCTCAGCAACAGGCTTGGGACGGAACACAAAATCTCTGGGTCAACTTGTGTTTGGGTTAAAAGGACAGCTTTTGATTAAAACAGGCCATCCAGGTAACCAGAATGGGAATCTTTCTCAGGCTCTGAATATATCATTACACTGAGTAGCTTTGAGTTTGGAATTTTCTTTCTCAGAGAGAAAAAAAGGGAGAAAATAGAAAGTAGGAAACCACTAATATACCCTAGGTCAGTGACGTCTAACCTTTTTGGCACCGAATGCTGAAATTGGAGTGCGTGCATAGGCGCCAGAGTGCTGGAACGCGGAAGAGAGCAGTTGGTTTGTGTGCATATGCATGGTAGCCAGCTGCTCTTATTTGTTCCATTGTGCGCATGTGTGCTGGACAGCTGCTCTCTTCCAGGTTCTGTTGCGCACATGCACTCTGGACAGCTGCTTTCTTCTGAGTTCTGGTGCGCGTATGCATGCCAGACAAATCAGCTTGCTAGCACGTATGCATGCGCTGGACTTGGAAGAGAGCAGCTGGCCATTGCGCATGTGTGCCAGACCAGCAGTCCGGCATGCATGCATGCAGCAGAACCCGAAAGAGCATTTGGCAATGGCGCACGTGCCCACAGAGAGGCCTCTGCATGCCTCCTCTGACATATGTGCCATAGGTTCGCCATCACAGCCCTAAGTTCTTGGAAGAAAAAATAGATATAAAACAATGAAGCAAAATGAAGGGAATATTATTTCCGAGAAAAGAACATATTTATGTTGTTGTGGTTCCCATGAGTTCAGTTCAAGGGAAACTTATTAAAACCTTATTAAAATCGTTCAAAAATCTTTTCTCTTTTTAAACAGAACTCTTATTGGTATAAATATTCAATACTTTGGAAGAGTGCATATAAAAGAATTCCCAATTAAATGTAAATAAAGTAATTATATTTCCTTTAAAAATCACACTGAAGTGTGTCCACGAATTTTTCCAGTTTCTTCCTAATTCCAAAATCACTTAGAATCAGAGATGGGTAGTTTGATGACAAATATTCAGATTGTATGCACTGATGTATTCAAATAGCTTTATGTACATTATATTATTGTCCGCATCCCTGTAGGATGTAATAGCTCAGAATGTATTTATTTAGGAGACTTATCTGGGGGATGCATAGCAGATAAAAAGAAAATGTATCTTAAGCAGCAGCAATGATCTAATGCCTATAGATTGTTTATGGCTTTGCACACAAACATGCTGTATTAACACACATAAGGAAGCAAGAAGAAACAGATTGTTCAGCTGTACAATTAATTAATAGAATCAGAGAAAAGGCTTACACTAAAATAGTTCTGTGCAAGAGCATTAGGAGAAAACTCCAATGCCATCTTCTAAGCCTCAAGTGTCACTGTTCTGATTATTGCAATAATAATTAGTGGAGCAATTTGCATTAAAGAAGTAACATTTGGCAGAGAAACAGGACAGCACTGAAAAGGTGAGGTCATGTTGATCCAAGAAATGCTTGCAAAAGATGTTGAGAAGGGATCTGACAGAGACTGGGGGAGGATAATTTTATTTATTTATTATTTATTTATTTTGTCAAGCATGTATAAGATTACAAATAAAGAATAAACATGATTGTGAATATATAATAT
>JANHFT010003106.1:135459-173224 GCA_032467955.1 Pseudoxenodon macrops | reverse complement strand
TATTTTCACAGGCCTATTTTTGACTCATGCAGTGTACAAGTCTTCAATGGAAGGCAAGTTGGCAGTAATTATTTTTTTTGTACTCTTACCTGATTTCCAGTTCTGTCTCCCTAACCCTAACCAGAGGAAATGGCAGGGACCGGCTGCACATGCAGTTAAATATTTTCAGAGAGGTCTTCTTTTCAGGGAGAGCTTATTTTTTGGGAGGGCTTCAAATTATTCTCTGAAGTCTGAATCTGTCTTGTTGGGTTGCAGAACCAAACCAGACAGTTATAGAGGTGCAGATGACATGACTAGTATCTTGTCAGTAAAAATCTATCATGACCTAAGTCTAAGAAAAAATTGCCACTAAGTTACAATTATGGATTATAAAAAAATAAGTCAGAAATGAAAATTAATTGCAGAAAACAATCATATCCTCCACATTTAATTTTTACTTTCAATTATTTAAAATTAAATTACATGTAGGAAATCTTTGACCTGGCCTTTTTGTATCATTTGTATCTACAGGCTTGGTATGCAAAACCATATGGAACTTCATTACCAAAAATGTGTAGCCCAGCTTTAAAGAACTGCCTATCTCTCTCTAATTTATACATTACTCAAAATTTTATCTCCCGGTTACCTTGACTCTGAATAAGAATCTAGATAGGTGAAATTTGCATAATTATAATTCTGTTTTAATACTTAAGGGATTTTATATAAAGAACAATTAAAATAGAACAATCCACTATTGTATCCACTATTGAATCAACAAATTGGAATAATTCACAAGAGGAAATGTCAAGAAAAATAGGTAAATATATTATTTTAATTCCATGTGAAATCTTCCTCAGTGCAAGTGAATTTGCTGAATATGGGGATGTTTCTGCTTATTGGACATCATTGATTTGACTTCAGAGAGAGAGGAGATGGATATTCCCTGCCATTTATCTGGCAAGTAATAATGCCTAAAGACAGATGTAAAAATTCAATAATACATGAAACAATACCAGACAGATGTATGCATAAAGATGCATAGGGAGCCAGTCTGATCTAGTTGTTGAGGCACCAGACTAGAAAATAGGAGAATAATAATCAGTACTGATGATGTTACCTAGTTTGGGTAATGAAATGTCTGCAAGAAAGCAGAGAGCATCAAGGAGCCCTCATTTCACCCCAGGGCTATAAATTTTCTCCAAAAGTGTTTCCCCAAAATAAGACATCCCCAGATAATAAGCCCAATCGGGCTTTTGAGTGCATGCGCTAAAATAAGCCCTCCCAAAAAATAAGCTCTCCCTGAAAAGAAGACCTGTCTGAAAATATTTAACTGTATGTGCAGCCGGTCCCTGCCATTTCCTCTGGTTAGGGTTAGGGAGACAGAACTGGAAATCAAGTAAGATGACAAGACGAGTTCCATCTTACTCCACGCGCCCCAAAATAATAAGACCTTCCTGAAAATAAGGACAAGCACTTATTTCGGGGTTCAAAAAATATAAGACAGGGTCTTATTTTCTGGGAAATACGGGTATGTTTCTTGGTTGCCATTAAAAATTTTTTTTTTAATGCAGCAAAGAAGCTGGGAAAGGAAGGGGGCATGCTTCCCCCAACCTGGAGCAGAACCCAAAAGGTAGATGTAAGGGTTAAATGCAGTGTGAATTTCTAGGGTTGAAGAAGGGCTATCACTAAATCGACTCCAGCATTATTTTTAAAGAATCAATTGCTGGCCAGCAAGCAATATAGCAGCCAAGCAACCCAGAGTGAAATGACTAGCCAGGACAGTGACCAGTTGCTGGCTGGGAAGGGATGTGCCAGTCACTGCAGCCAGAGCTTGGACTGCTACTGGAAATGAATTAAGTGCTGGTGCCCGTCTGCTTTGAAGGGTTTAAGATGGGTCAGGCTGGGAAACAGTAGTTTTGGAAAACACGGGTCCGGGCTGGGAGTGGAAGGAACTGAGGCTGGAAGTGTGTGGAAGATGATTACCATCTGTTCCTGTGAGGAGGGCCCTATGCTGCCAATGGGCCAAGCAGAGAGTATGGCTCTGCCCTTAATGTCCTTTGTTTGCTAACCTGTAAACCCCTGTATTCTTCTTGCCATATACCAAGCCAGTAGGTGGCAGCAAGAGTCTCTACCAATAAGCCAAGCAATCAGCCTAGAAGGGAAAGGCAGTCTTAAGAGTCTTAGATATCATGGAGCATGGACAGAATCCCTTGTAAAAATAAGGCTTAAGAGAAAATATTTCTAGAGCATATTTTTAAAAAGCATCGATGCTCACTGAATTTGTTTGGTCCCAAAGGAAATAAATACCAGCATTATCTATAAAGTCAAGTCACCCTCGTCAGCTACCCTGCATGCACTTTCCTTGGTAGCTTTATTTAAGTATTGTGTCGCTGTTTTATTCCGGGATGTTTCTCAATCTTCCAGATATTTATCAAAATCTGTGGATTAGGGAAATAGCTGAAATGCTTAAGTCACTTAGATGAGAAGTGTTATGAATAAATAAATATGACTAAATGTAATTCAGTCTAATGACAAAAACAACCTCAAACTAATTACAGAAAAAAGTAGCCAGTTCAGATCAGTTGTTGGCTGTTCTAAAATAAATATGCTAAATAGGACTGTGGATTGGTAAAATGAAGAGTATTTCTGTATAATAGGAGTCCAAAATTGCTTGACATTCCAGTTAGTGATGTTATTGATCTCTATTATAATGGAAGAGTTCTGTAAAGTACTATCCATATGTATGGAAATGTGAAAAGCTTCCCAGTGACACAGTGCAGCCATCGCAGAAGTATCCTGAAGAGGAACACAAGAAGCTGTATTGTTGTGCCATAGCAACTCATAGTCCGTCAAACTTAACTACTGTCTTCCCGAATCAAAAGAGACACTTCAGATTTTGAGAACGGTCCTAGAGATGCTCAAGGTTGAACCTGAGCATTTCTGCATGCAAAAGGTTCACCTAACGTTTCCTGCGATGCATCAAAACGAATATTTTCTGATTGGGCTGGCACAGGTAGCACTATCCAGGGTTTACCTGCTGCATTTCATTTCACTGTAGACCAGGGGGCCCCAAACTTGGCAACTTTAAGACTTGTGGAATTCTGGGAGTTGAAGTCCACAAGCCTTAAAGTTACCAAGTTTGAAGACTTCTGGTGTAGACAAATCACTCCAAATGGCTTCAGGGCTTTCCACCTGTATAGATGGATGTGGATGGATACAATGCATGTATAAATGGAGCAAGGCTTCTAACTTTGATCTGACCTCCCCCACCCACCCCCATGCCACCTTCTCATGGATGTTATTGAGTTAAAATCTGAAAAGGGATTTCTTAGGTTACCTTCATTTCCAGCCAATTTATGCCAGGGAGACCAAAAAAATGTAAGCCTGGAGTGAGGAAGAGCCCATAAATTACTTTAAAATCTTTCAAAGCCAGTGTGCATTTATGGATTTAAATAGTTTAATGCACTGCTTCCCAAACCTAGGAACACTACCAAAAATTGGGTAAAAGTGGTTTTTCTTTGGATAATGACACATGAACTCATTACCCAACCACAAAGAGCAACATCCTGTCAGCCTTGTCAAATTTGAGCCAAACTCTGTCCTACCTCATTCAAACCTGAACAACATCCAGACATAGACAGTAAGAGTCCATAAACTTATGGATGCTGGATCTAAGTCCATAGCAGGGCAGCTATAATAAATTTAAACAAACAAACAAGCAAGCAAGCAATAACAGCAAGGACAAAGAATTTAAGATTTTCTCTATAAAAGGAAGTTTAAAGAGAAAGGAAAGTTTAGACATACACAGACAATGTCCAGCTTCCCAGCACTGTCAACCAGATTCTGGGTGTCATTTCCTATTGAAGACAGTCAATAGCTATGCATATGTGACATCCTTTGATATATTTGTTCGTATTTGTCTTTGTTTGTTTATGTACTGGTTAAAAATCTCAGTTCCAAATTGGTATGAGAGCATAGCAAAAATATTCATATATATGAAGAGAATTAAATTAACCATTAATATGCATAGACACATGGAAATTATTACCCCACATAGACTCCTCTGTGCACACATATGTTCAAGTGTGCAGAACATTTGAAATTATGGATACTGATGTATATTTACATTTCGAGAATATCAGGTTGGAGATGACTTAGTCAAAATTCTCTTTTCTGTACCATCATTTTTTTTTCTTTTTAAGAAAACGTGGACTTTCTGTTCTCTTTTCTTTTGTCTGCTGATTGACTTTCTTGTTGATCTTAATCTGTCACTCCCTTTGAGTCCCTTCACATTTCCCCCTTAGCAATTAAATTCTGGCTTTGAATTTCCCCATTTCCATCTAAATTTCTATCGGCACATTAAAAATCTGGCTGTTTGGTGGCACAACATTAGCCTGTAAATCCCCCATCATCCAAAGGAAGGATGTCCAGAAGCTTTTAGCTACCAGCTGCAATTCAAGTTTCTTTTCTGCTGTTCTCCATGCTTCCTATCCCACACACTCCAGCTGTTTGTGGTGACTTTGGGAAGGATGTGGTTCACCAAGAATCATATTGTGACTTTGCCCCCAACCAAATGCTCAGCTGATTTCCCTTTAGCTTAAACTCATTAATCAGTTTCCATACATTTTCTACTCAGCACCTATGTTTAGTCATCATTTTCTTTCTGCTTAGTATCTCCTTTCCTTCTTGTGGCAAATTGGAAATTGTCCCCAAGTAACAGTCAAATGTTCTAATTAACCTAAAAGGAGATAGTTAGGGAAAGCATCCGAAAATCTTAAGAGTTGATACTAAGAAAAGAAGGGATTGAAGCAAATTTAATTTTAAAAAAAAGTTGGAATCATCATTTTCTAGTCTGGATATAGAATATCAGGTCATCACTATGACCATAGAGGAGAAATAGATTGAAACAACAGCAAGGAAGGGATCAAAACAGCCAAGAGGAAAGTCATGGAATTGTGACTGAAGATCTACCCTTTGGCACATGCTTGGATGTTTAAAGCAGCCACTTAAACGTGCACAATAAACTGCAAGAATGTTTTTGCAGACGTTCATTTATCTAGCAGACAAAGAGTCCCAAATGTTCATATCTAAAAGAATATCCACTATTTTGTGCACAATTAATTGGGCAAAGAGCAAAATGATTTAAATAATACTGCTATGTCAGGTGGATTGAAAGTTTGCAACTTTTAAACAATTGTAAAAATAAAACAAACCCTTGTTTACTACTACTATGCATTGTTTCTCCTTGTCCCTTGCATTTCTTTAATGCAACCATAAAAGAAGGCTGTTGATTTAAATACATTTTAAATAGATTTTTAGATATGCATTGGAGTTGTAGGGTTTAAATACATTAGGGCATACTGTAGATAGACATCTCCGCTGAAATATTCCCATCTCTCTCTCCCCTCTGCACCTATTAAAAGTTTATCAAGGTGACCTTCTCTATTCTTCTTACAGTTACCACTGCATTGTTATTTCTTAGTGTCTTCAAATAATTATATTATCAGAGTTCCTAGAACACACTGAACCATGAGTGGATCACATGGGCTGCTTTTGCATAACAAAATAGGCATCACAAAGAGAATGGTTTTCTGTTGTCCTTCTCCTTCTAAAACATCTGAGGCAGTACTCGGGAAAAGGAAGGACTCCTTTAATCATGTTGACCACAGCAAGGCCTGAGAGTCTCTCTGAATTTCAGTAACCATGACCCCTAAATGATGGGCTCCCCTACTTTTTGAACTAGCTGAAAAGAAAGGAAAAAGAAAACACCACAGCTTTAGTGGCAGAATCCTTTGCCATATCCTCAGATTAAAGAATAAAAATATGGTCCATGAGTATGGTAGCAATAGCACTTAAACTTATATACCGCTCCACAGCATTTTGTATTACTCTCTGAGCAGTTTACAGAGTCAGCCTATTGCCCCCAACAATTTGGCTCCTCGTTTTACCAACCTCAGAAGGATGGAAGGCTGAGTCAACCTTGAGCTGGAATGTTGAGTGTAATGGTCACATATCCTTGTTTTTCCCTTTTCCCCATAAATTCTTGTTTCATATCTAGACATGTGACTTCATTGACATAATCAGAAATTTCTCCTTAAAATTTTCCTATATGCAAGCCTGCAGAATTATATAGCAATGCTTTGAATTTCATTTATGTTTAATAAGTCTGTCGCTTCTAAACTTTGGGCTAGAATGATCTGAAATACCTTCCTCTCTGATTTTTAATATTGCCAAGCTAAAGGGAGAAGCCTTTGCTTTTGGTTTTTTTAAAGCCCCCTTTGGTTAGGCCAAGAAGTGGCAGAATAAGCTCATGGCAGCCTCTCATTATGACCTTTTAGAATAGAATAGAATAGAATTCTTTATTGGCCAAGTGTGATTGGACACACAAGGAATTTGTCTTTGGTGCATGTGCTCTCAGTGTACATAAAAAGGCAAGATACATTCGTCAAGAATCATAAGGTACAACACTTACTGATAGTCATAGAATTTGGAAGCACATTATATCTTGGCTTACCATGTGCATGCAGAGAAAGGAGTGGAGACACCCGTTTTATTCCACCCATTTTATCTCTTAACACACACACACACACACAATTCTTATCATTAATTTTGACCCCCAACCACTCTAGGGACTCTGGAGCCACAAAAGGATTATCAAGTTAAAAAGTTCCTCAAAATTGAACTGCATCTATTAGAATTGCTTTGCTTCCATTTCCTAAAAGATATTATTGCTCTCTGGCAATATCTGAATCTTTCAGTTATGAAGAATTGTGGTAGCTGGTCCTTTCTGTTTACTAACAATCATCTTGAATACCAAACTGGCACTTGACAGAATAACCAGAATGTACAAGCAGAAAATCAATAAAGGAGGATCTCCAGATGGGACACTGAAGCTCAGAAGA
Source organism: Pseudoxenodon macrops (assembly GCA_032467955.1). Classification (NCBI taxonomy): domain Eukaryota; kingdom Metazoa; phylum Chordata; class Lepidosauria; order Squamata; family Pseudoxenodontidae; genus Pseudoxenodon; species Pseudoxenodon macrops. The sequence continues at coordinate 166,343 of JANHFT010003106.1, read as the reverse complement.
CACCGGTTTACCGGTCACAGTGCCAATCACTGATCAAAAAATGTAAAGCTAGCTAACCATGAAGAGAAACAATGTCAAGACAGATGCATGGTTGCTTTGCATGAGAGGCATTTTCTTGTATCAGTTTCCTGTAGTTTAAATTCTGTAACCTTTTTTTTTTAAACAGCAGATGGTAGAGGGAAAAAGAATGAAGGAAGAAAGGGAGGGAGCAGTAGATGGATGAAAAAAGAGAGAAAATAGATAGCCCGGCAGAGTTTACGTGTTTGTTTTCTTCTTGCCTACCCAACCTTCATTCTATCATCAAACATTCTAAATGTACATTTGTCCCTTAACATAACATTTTACTTGCTCGCATATAAATGACATTCATGTCAACATTCTGAAATCATTACTTGCAAGTTAGCATTTTATTGCTAATGCATTCTACCACCCTTACCTTCTAGTTTTACGGTGCTCTAATTATAGCCTCTAGGCCTTTCTGTGGTCTTCTGCCTCTTCAAATGGAGTTCAGTTCCAACTGAGTTCTACCCATTAAAACCCCCTGCTGAGTTATTGATTATTAAGGTAATGCACTTTTACTGCAGTATCTTAAACATGGAAATAGAATAATGAATGGCTTATAATAGGACACTGTGTTGCCACGCACCACATCATCTTTTCTCAAGAGATAATTCCTAGATTATTTTTTTTACCAAGTTCTAAATGTAAAAAGCATTTTTAGTTCATCAGTTCAGATAGATCGTGGATACAGCCGTAAATACATTGCTGTGCACGAGAAGAGGGAAATAAAAAGAAACTCTTGAAAATTCAATAGATATATTTTTTAAAGCTAAAGTTCTCTCCAGTTCTACATTATTGAATAATAAAAAAATAGTGACCTTGGTGTTCATAAAATACTTAAGGATACCTGATCTATATAGATGAGAATAAAAATAATCAGGAGCTAAAGGTTTTTATTTATTAGATAGAAAGGGGGGAAATAGCTCAAGGTTAATGCCGCTATATATATATATATTTGCGATTTTGCTATACAAAAGCCTACAGAAAGGGAATGCATGGCACGAGGACTGCTGTGAATGAAGAGAGACAGAGAAAGAGAGAGAGAGAGAGAGAGAGAGAGAGAGAGAGAGAGATTCATTTATGCAGACCCCAAAACAATCCTGATAGGTCCTGATAGTACAGCTACCACAGGACAATAATAGCCACCAACTGAGTCCTGACCAAGTATTTTTATTTCTTCTGTACAGATTCATATCTATAGACAAATAGACAACTGCTGACAACAGAAAGAAAGCCCTGGAACTAGATTAGAAGCAGTTCTGTTTAGGGCGCTGATGTCTTCAAAGCCATGAGAGATATAAAAATAGTTCTCAAATTGCAATTTCTTTAGTGACTATTTAACATTTCAACAGCATTGAAAAAAAGTGATATACAACAGGTCCTCACACTTACGACCATTGCAGCATTCCCTAAGTCACATAATCAAAATTCAGGCGACTTTAGCAACTGGCAGGCGTTTGTGATGGTTGCGGTGTCCCAAGGTCATGTGATCGCCATTGAGACCTTCCTAGCCAATGGGAGAAACTGGATTCACTTAATAACTGTGTGAATCACTTAGCAACTGCTTAACAACTGTAACAAAAAAGATAATAAAATTGGACATGATTCACTTAACAACCACCATGCTTAGCATCAGAAATTCTGGTCCAATTGTGGTCGTAAGTAGAGGATCACATGCATTGACTATCTAAGAGCTGCTCAGTGTCACATTTGACAAGGCAATGATGGACAAAGGACATAGCTCTGTTATTTAGATATTGAAAGGACTTGTTATTTTTCTTCCAAGTTTCTTCCATGGGGATTGAACAGAACTGTTTTCCGGTAGCATCAAGGCCAATTTTTGTATTTCCCACTTCAAAAAGGCAGTTGACCATATCACCAACTTCATCAAACTCATTGCTAAATCTTAGACACATATTAAAAAGCATCTCAGGGGTTCAAGGACTATAAATGACTGATTGTGAGTTCCCAGCATCTATTTCTGTATCTGTTTCAATATATATTCTATCCATTTAATCAATTTGATAATAAAATGGATCCGGCACACTATCAAATTCCCATTGGATGACTACCCTTTATAATCCTGATGCCATTTTGAATTGTATTTAAGGACTTGAATATACATACAAATTAGAAAGTTACTGTATGTACTTGAGCATACATGTACACACATATGCATGTATATAGATACCCATATGTATATATCTGTTATAACAGTGTACATCTCTGAGTTGGAAGATCATGCTTTCTGAGGAACATAGGGATATTTTTAATAGGAATACTGCTTTATTATGTTAATACTGGTCAATACTAATCCAAGAATCTGAAGATTGCCTATGATGGAGAAGGCTGTTGAATAGCCACAAAAGTAAGGGCTGTACAGAAAATGGCGATACAGTAATAGCACATAACAAGTGATAAAATAAGCAAACTTTTGAGGGAACACATGTGGATGGAATAAAATAAATAAGAAACAAATGCATTTTTACAGTTCAAAGTGAAATGATTGCTTAGAAATTCCACAGAATGGAGTTACCTCAAAGAAAATTTCCTCAAGCTTTACAGAAGACAGTGCTTTACTTGACATTGCTTTTCTTCGGCTTGGGAAGAAGGATAATTTAATACATCAATAAAATATAATTGGGTTTGCTATTCTCGGTCCAGAACATGCTGGTTCAAGCTAATGGCCTATATAATCCACATGTTGTGTCCATAGGGTTAAGTTATATGCACCCAGAAGAAAGATATGGAGAAACTAAATTTATTCAAGCATTCCACCTCAGCAACTGCTGTTTAAAGTATAACACTTTGGATTTTTTTTCTGGAATTATGTGTAGCTATCCAAGTTAATGGATGAGACAGTCCTTCTGTCCTCCATTCCTTGAATTGACTCATTTTGTCTTAAGAATCCCAAATTTCATATCCTGAGAGTGCTTATCTTTATCTACTTTTTTCTACACTGGGCATGATTCTAGATGCATAATTATGCCTTTCCTTATTTTTCCTTTTTCCAAGACTACAATCCTTATCATTTGGAGAGAGGAACTGTTCTAATTTCCTAATCATTTGGATTGCCCTTTTCTTCATCTATAATAAGTTGTTTGAGTTGCGGTAACCAAAACGGTAGAGAATATTCCAAGTGCAGATTTATATTAGCACATTAATAAATTGGTGGTTTTATTTTTAATTCCTTTTCTATATATTCTTAGCATGAATATGTCAGTCCAACAAAGCAGAACAGACCAAGAAACCAATGCTAATTTATACAAATTTATTTAAACAGCTAACAAAATCCTACAATTCTGACTGTGCTTCCCCTGCCTCAATTTAACTTTGTATGAACTAGGGAGAAGCTTACCTAAGATGTTTTCTTATATTTTCTGTGTCCATTGCCTTCATAGCAGATGTTCCTCCTGTCCTTCAAGGCTATTCCCTTTTGAAAAACTTATCTTTTTCAAATAATTCCCTGGTGGTGCAGTGGTGAAAATGCAGCACTGCAGGCAAACTCTGTCCACAGCCTGGAGTTCAATCCTGACAGGGTTCAGCCTTCCATTCTTCCAAGGTCAGTAAAATGAGGACCCAGATTGTTGGGGGCAATACGATGACATTATAAACTGCCCAGAGAATGCTGTAAATCCCTTTGGGATGGTATATTAGTCTAAGTGCCATCACTATTGCTTAACTTGGTTTGAATTTTCATTGAATACTCCACCATGAACTTAAAATCCCTTTCCTGGTAAGTCATTGCTAGATCAGAATCTTCCACTGCTAGATCAGATTCTTTCTTCCAATGTGTATTATTTTGCATTTGTATGTATGAATTGACTTTACCATTTTAAATCGAATAGCCCGGCCTAGAAAGAATATATTTTAGCATTAGATTGTACCCCTCCCTCACTATTCACAGTCTGAGAAAGCTCTTTAGGAATATATGAAGGTCTGGGTGACATCTATTTGTGTTCATTTATCAGCATAGCTGATTTTCCCTTCTTCCTTGAACCTCCATATATACTGTTGGAGTCTTTGAAATATTTTCTGAAAGTTTCAAAGGACAGGAGAAAGGAACTTCTTTAGAACTATTTTAAGCAACTTCTTAAGAAAGAACAAATAAAAAATAGTTGAAATAAAAGCCTAAAAAATAAGTTAGGTATTTGAATCACCTTAAAAGCCTCTGAGTTACTTCCAAAATACACAATAGAATAAGGAAAACTGGTTATTTTTCACAATGAAGAGTGATTAACAGAACTGGAGCTGGGCTATATAAATTTTATTCTTGTATTTCAGAGGAAGGAAAGAGGTAGCCATGTGGCCAGATGGCACTCAATTATTCAGACTGTTTTGTTTATTTTTAAAAGGGAAGAGAGAGGACAAAGACTATAAAGATCATCAAAGGAGAGTTTTCCAAGATGAGATAAAAAGAGTATTTATTTATCTTGATAAATAATCATAAACACATAAATAAAAGGCGTGGGAAGTCTCTTGCTCTGAGAAAATCTGAAGCCAAGTATAGGGTCATCACCGAAAATACTTTTTTCTATTATCACCTCCCAAGGTTTTCTAACAACCAAGGATTATTAGCACAAAGAGTGAAAATAAATAATTATGCCACATCGATTATGTGGAAGCAACCTTGTATATGATTTCAGATATTCAGAAAATCAGGTTTCAACAACCCATTGCTACATATATGTTCCAGAATTATTTTTTTCCAAGTTATATAATTCTTTTCTTAGCTCCTATGTCTCTAAAACCCACACTTCCTTTTGACACTTCTATTTATGGGGGATGAAGCCAAGAAGAACAAGTCCCCAGATGAAATTGTCAATAAATTCAGGCCCAGAATACATACAAGAGCATAACCAAAATTAATTGATGGATGGATGGATGGATTTTATTGCCCAAAGTTATGACAATGGTATTTGGGCCAAGTGTCATTTGAAGATTAAGCAAAGTCAAAGAGAAGATATTGTCTAATGGCTGTAGATGCAGCAACTGAATGAAATATCCAATCTCACAAGCAAGATGCATAAAGGACATTTCATATTTCCAATATGGAAATTTCCATATTTCTACTCTCTGTCTGGGCTCTCATGCATATTTGCATTGGGTTCAGCTGTGGCACCATGGAAATCACTGTAAGTGTGGTTTTGGATTAGGAATGCATGTTTGTTTATAATTGGTGGCAGGATACCAATTTCCCATTGGCAGAATCTTTTCCTCAGTATGTACCCCAGCTCCTCAGGGTGACCTCATCTCTTTTTGAGGTTAAGCCAATTTTATCATTGTTCATGCTATATGAATCATAGAATGCATATTGAAATACAGGGGAAACCGACTTTACACAATTATACACATAATGCTTTCTCTGGTTTTATTGTTTAATTAGCCTATTAGTGGCACAGTGGTTACAGTGCAGTACTGCAGGCTACTTCTGCTGACTGCCGGCTGACTGCAATTTGACTCTTCAAATCTCACCAGGCTCAAGGTTTATTCAAGGACTTCCATCCTTCTGAGGTGGGTAAAATGAGGATCCAAATTGTTGGGGGCAATATGTTGACTCTGTACTGCTTAGAGAGAGCTATAAAGCATTGTAAAGCAGTATATAAGTCTAAGTGCTATTGATATTGATATTAAATCTTAATTCCCACCCCATGGTGTGTAAATAAACAAAATAGTGTGGGAAACATGATTGTTTGCTTCAAATAATTTTATTTATTCATTTTATTATATTTTTTAAATCCCACTTTATTCCTTTAGAAGTAACTCAAAACAGTCAACATACCTAATACTCCTTCCTCCTCCTGTTTTCCCCACAACAACAATCCTGTAAGGTGGGTTGATTTTAAGGAGATTGACTGGCCAAAGTTGCCTAGCAGACTTTCATGCTTAAAGTGGGATTTGAATTCACCGTATCCACAGTTTTGTTAAGCCAGCATCTTAACCACAGTGCCAATATTCTGGTTTGTAATCCAGTTATAACTTTTGTTAATCTATAATTAGTTAAATTCAGACTGTATGGGAAACTATAATTTAAGAAGCCAGGCAACCTTTCCTGAAGCCAAGCATAGAACAATGTGACTGCTGTTATGCTGTTGAGCTCATACTCTTAGCGACATTATTCAAATGAGGATTTATAAGACTTATAACCATCCACACGTTTGTGGGAACACTGCCGTAAAGCAGATGTAATGAAGATATGTTTCATATCAAAGGCGGGAGACGTGCATTTCATCATATAGTGAAGAGGATGGGATCAAAAACAAGCTTAGCCTCTTGTCTGTTAATAATTCTTATGCTTAGCTCTTTTATCACTTTGTATAATGTAAAAGCAAAGGAGGGTTTTTTTCCCTGTCTACGTGTATCATAAATAAGAAATAATGCCGACGTTCAACCTTCAGTTTAAAACTGTGCTCTCGGCAACTGGGTATTGGTCAATTTGAACCATATGAAGAATCAATACCAGAAATAAATGTTATTGCAGACACACACAAAATGATTTTTCATACTGGTAAAACTCTTGAATTTCTATTCAGGTATTAAGAATCTCCAAGCTCCATAGACAGCCAGGCTCCTTAGCTAGTGCGTTGTCAACATAGATTCATTTTGTTGAACACTGAGGCTGCATGACATCCAGAGATTTATTTTTCTGTCTAACATTAAACTATTCTGCCACTCCAATATTTCTAAAGATATGTATCCCTTTCTCTCATAAATTTGCAATAGGATGCCTACCGCTTGAAATATAAGGTTCAAAATCTTACTGACCAATTTCCAGTTGCTTAGCATATAATCTCTTAAAACAAACCATTAATTTGTCTATATTTCTTTGTGTGTGCTTTCAAGTAAAGAGAAATATTTCTTTCTCTTTTAAAACATTGTGGATAGTAAATATAAGACTTTAAAGAGCTTCAAATCCAAGGAAAATTATGCACAGGAGCCAATTTGTTCTTTTAGAAAACTATTAAGATGTGTGTGTGTGTGTGTGTGTGTGTATAGAGAGAGAGAGAGAAAGTTGCTCAAAAGAATGTTAGAATACATATTAAATAAGATTGCGTAAACCAACAGATATTTTAAATGTGGAATCTGACTGAACAGCATGCTGCAACACGCATCCAGCTTTCCTCTAATCAATCAATCAATGAGAATTCAATAAAAGTTATGCCGAGTCTTTAGCCCAACTTTTGTTTCTACACTGACCAATGAAATGCCTATAGTAAGATCACAAGTAGGACACAAACACAATTCTTCCTTCCCACTCATGCTCCCCCAATATGAGTACTGTTAAAAATCAAAGTCTATGCTTTCCTCCTGGTATTCTATCACTGGAAAAACAGTGTCTAAGTGAGTAAAGAAGTGCAAAAAGGATTGTGATCCCATGGCATTGTGATGATGATGATGCCTATTGACCTGTGCTACATGATGAATCGTTTGGCTTGCTAATTATCATTAAAAACATTAGAGCTAATCAAGGGCATACATATCTTCCTCCATCTTACCTTCCATTGGAGTACTTCATTTCCCTCACAGAGAGGGCCAGTATCTCCAGTTACAAAGCAAAGGGCTGGAGACGTGTATCCCACAAAGCTTTTCCTCTCAATTGAGATGCATGCCATGGGAAAACAAACTTGACGGTTCCCAAACTGGCGGGAGAGACCAGCGAGCAGGCCATCTTGTATACATCTGGCCCACAGTGGGACAGGAACAACACCTTTTTTTGGTTGTCTGGAAGGTTGTGTTGGCTGTTCGCTTCCAGATGCATGTCGTACCGACCCATGTACACGCTCCAGTCATCGGTGGGGGTCGAAGTAGGCTGGAGGCGCGGAGTTTCTGGAGTTGGTGGCCATGTCGGAGCCGCGGATGTGATCGATTGCTTCAAAATGGTTGCTGGTGCCACGAAGTGCCTTTGTCCTGCAGTCTTCTACTGGTATCCCACCTTCGTCACCAGTGTTAGATCGCACAGCAGGGAAGACTCGAATTGCAGTGAACAGTCAGCTCTCATTTATTTAGTCAGCTCATAGCAATATCCGGACTGCCGGCAGGCTGCGGGGAACCCGCTTTTATGGGATTCCTCGGCTCGCCTGCCGACCACTGGTATTGGTTTATAACTCCCGCCGCTAGTTAGCCAACCTGCGGTGGTTCATGCAAATGAACAATCAGGAGGACACAACAAAACTGATTTTGAACAGTTGGAGAGAATGAATGAATGAATGAATGAATGAATGGAGAGAGAGGGAAGGAGGGAAGGGAGGTAGGGAGGGAGGGAGGAAAGAAGGTTTTTTACATGTTTATGAGGACTTCTTTTATTGAGAATGAACAAGGAAGAGACCTATGACAATTCTTTGGGGTGATATCCCAATGCCTATAATATAAGAATGGCTACTGGGTGATTTTGCCAAATGTTATTAAATTGCAGTTCCATCAGTTTTACCCAACATGACTAATCAAGATTATGTCGCAATTCAATTGCATCAGGGGTGTCACACATTGACCACCCCTGCAGTACTCCATAGCTTAAAATACAGTTCCTTCTTTCTGGTATTTTCTTATTAGGAACATGACAGTTTTTTTTAATATCAACAGCAATAGTATTGACCCGATGAATGGGGACAGAGAGAATGTTATCATAAAAGTATCATGGAAAACACATTGCACAAGATTTTTCTTCTTTAAATAAACACATGCTGTGGTGAACAATTCTTTTGGCTTTTTTCCTGACTGTGTATTAAAGAAACAATGAATTCCCTCAGTTGTCAAACAATACGTTCGTGGCTCAAGCAAAAGCAAGTAGTATGAAAAGACGTTCACTCCCAATAAAAGGAAAACCATAACTGTGAAGACCCTTGAAGGAAATCCAACACCTCAGAGGTAACATCTTTGATCTGCAGTTGGTACCTCTAACAGAAATACACTTGACACTTTAAATATTGATGAGATATTTGCAGAACCAGCATTAGAAGTCATGTCTTCACTTTGTTCTGAAGAAATAAAACCTGAGCTTCAAAGACATTATACGGGTCCTGATCTCAGGAGTCTTTAAAGCACCTGAAAGTACATCAAACCAAGCCCTGTCTAAGTTTGATATGTTATACCAACCGTTGTTACACATGGTTGTTTTGGAAAAAAGTACAAATGCCGTGACTCCTTCCTGTAGTCTCATTCTTGTTCTAAGAAATAAGATCGTGCGGTTAAAAGAAACAGGGATTGTTCTTATTGAGACAGATTGCATTAGGTGATCATATTTGTGTGGCAAATAGAAGCCTACGCATATTTTTATTCAAGTCTGAGGTTGACGGTACTCTATGTCTGAGGACTATATTCTTTGACAGAAGATGAATAAATTAACCCCCCCAAAAATTATCTACCTCCTGAAGCCAAAAAAAAATCCCCAACCCCCAAATCCTCCTGTTCTCTCCAAGTAATCAATCTAAGATGAAATTTAGCATTCTATGCAGATGAAGTAAGGGTAAATGTCAGCAGCAATATAGCTGTTTGTCGAGGGTTGTTATTTTTTTCTACTATCTCATAGTGCTTTTTTTCCATATGTCCATCCAAGTTTCATCATTATTAGCAGGGCAACTAAGAAGCAATCACTACATCAAGCATGACAGAGAGAAAATTAGGCTACTGGCCATGTTTTATCCTGAAACATCTGGTTTGTGAAAAGAAAAATCTCCACAAAATTAAAAAAGATTAAAGGAAAGGATTAAAAAAATTAAAGACACTCGTCTGGAAATGTGGAGCAATAACATCTATAAACAATACAAGTAAGATAGAATAATGCATGGAATGTTATCAAATGTTTTAATGATAATCAGCTTTATTCTATTTTTTTTTCCTTGAATATCAAATTTAAATTCCAAGAACTAGATGGACAGGTCTAAACGGATTAAACACATGTCATTGTTCAGATTGTAGTCTGTGTTTCTAATTTGCTAATGCTGATCAAGAGACAAAGGGAAATGAAATATTAATAGTGTCATTGATTTTTCATCATTAAAGACACATATATAAAATTACAATAAGATAAACACAAGAAGAGTAAAAGCAACAGAACAACCAATAACAGCATAAAATAGAGCAACACAGATTCAAGTGAAAGTTTATGGAAATCAATGGAGCTTGATTGGTCATAACATTTTGAAAAGGATAACTTTTCAATTATGCAATTAGGCCAGAATAGATTATTTAGATGTAATCCTCTTCATGGAAATGATTTTTAGATTCATTATTGTAATATCACCTGCAAAGGCTAGATGGTAATTAATAATTCTGCATTTTAAAACTGGAGAAAAATTACGACTTGAAATCTAGCAGCTGCACATATTCCAAAGGAAATTATTATGGTTTTAATTATACATAAAATGAATGCTTAAAAATATATTTCCCAATCCATTTTTTTTCCACCAAGCAACATTGCAAGCTAGGAAAATTAAAAAGGAAAAAAAAATTAACAAAGATAGGATTTACAAAATAAGAGTTCTATAGAACAAAATCATTATCCTAGCAGGAATGCTTGCAAGTAGGTCCCAAACACAGGGACATTATCTATCATTAATACAGCAGTAATAGGGATGTGGCTACCCACCGTGTTTTTCTGCAACCAATATTATTAGCAGAGCTTCTACCTTTTGAATGTATCAAACCACAAAGAATTGGACTCTCGTTCTACTGCTACAATACTAAGAATAACATCATCTTCAGCCACTATTTAATACTAGGTGAACTTGCAGCTGAGCAACAGTATATATTTTTGTTGGCATTTAACGTGAAAAGGAAGAAGTGGCCTGTAACTCTGGTATCAAGCTCCCTGAAGTATTGTTTGTGTGTTCGCCTTCGCATCAGTTTTTGACTCCTGGTGACTTCCAGATTTCTTAGCAAGGTTCTTGGGAAGTGGTTTACATTGCTTGTTTCCTAGGACTAAGAGAGAATAACAAACTCAAGGTCATCCAGCTTTGTGCCACAGGTAGAATTCACAGACTCCCAGTTTCTAGCCAGGTGCCTTAGTTGCTATACCAAATTGGTTATCTACAATATTAATGTTATTTAAAAGCAAATGCCAATTTGGAAGCATGTTCCCCTCTGTTGTGGCCTGTCGGCCGCCGGCTCTTCCAACAGCCGAATCAGAGGAGGAGGAGGTGTGGGAGTCAGGGTCAGCATCAAGGCAACCTGAGAGCTCTGAATGGGAAGAGGGAATGGAGCTGTCAAAGAGAGAGACAGAGGCAGAGCATGGGCCATCTGCCAGCCCCCAGATGAAGAGTCAATAGCCCCCAGGTCTGGAGGAGGAGGAAGAAGACAAACAGCTGTGTCCATTGCCTGATATGCGGATGCACAGAAAGCAGAGGAGAGGAGAGCAGTGAAAATCTATAGGCTGATCCTTGGGACGAAAGAGCCACTGCTGCTAGCGAAGCCCTACCCTAGCTCTGGGGATAAAAGGCATGGGGCAGAGATGAATAGATGTGGCAGACAACTATTCATTGTCCTGCTGGACAGACTTGTTAGCCTGCAGTGAGAGAGAAACTTTTTCCCGGAGCTTCCTAATAAAGGAATCATTTATTTATCTTCAGAAGGTTTGTCGTGTTTGGGGAGCTGGGTCAGAACACCCTCAAATAGTGAAAATTTAGAACAGTCATAGTAAGCTGCCTTGTGCATTGTAACTAGTTTTTTATACATTCATTCATTCACTCACTCATTCATTCATTCATTATTAGAGTTATATCCAACCTTCATTTTGTATGACTCAAAGCAGCATTTATAATTTTTCCACCTTCTATTTCTCCCCACAACAAGGTGGATTGGAGAGAGACTGGCCCAAAGTCACCCAACTGGCTTCTATGCCTAGAACTCATGGCAGTGGTTCTGTGGGATTACAAAACAGAAGATCTGACCATCTGGGAACTTCTGAAAATGGCTAATTATGAAGACAGGGCCTTCTGCCTTCAAAGCTCTTGCTCCAATACTGAGCAATACCCCATTCTGCAATTTAGAGCAATATTGCTATGGAGAGAGGGGCAAAAATAGTTGTATAATATCCTCATCTCCTGTTTTCTGTGAGGGACCTGTGACATCCCAATTGCTTTCTGTTCAGTTTTGAAAGGCTTTTTTTTTTATCCGCAGTCAATTTCATCTCCTCCCATTTGATATTCATTCACATGGAACTAAATCTGAGTGTTTGTTAATCATGCATATGCCGTACTTATTTTTTCTTACATGGAGAGGAAAAAGGGGGGAGGAAACAGATATCCTTATTTTCTGGAGGAGTTTTACCCTTAAGTAGCTTGTTGTCTATTTCTCTATTGATACGCAAGAGAAACGCTGAAGGCACAAAGCTCACCTGAGCTTGAAAAGATAGGGAACGTTCTTCAGAAATCTCTCCTTAAAGCCCAATCATTGCAAAGTTGGCTGAGCTGCATCAAAGGCTTTTCTTTTCTCCCCTCCCCCCTCCCCCATTTTTTTTACTTAGTATCAACAGTAAACACAAATATTCCCTAGAAACAACACATATCCCACTTCAAAACTAGTGGCATCCAGATATGAAAAAGAAAAAAAAAAGACCACAGTTCTTTATCAATCTTATTTGCTTTGAGTAGTTTTGGCTTATCGTATGCTTTCTAAACAAAAACAAAAAAACAGAAATCCAGGATCAAGATCTTTGCCACCACTGCACAAATCAGATTAATAAAAAGATGAGGTTGAGAAGGTGTATAGCAGGGACAAGGATGTCCCCCTTACTGTGAAAAAGTCTGATGTCAGCATTTCAGAATGTACTTGTGTGCCTTCTCTCAAAGGACCTATTAAAAATCATCTCATACTCTACCTATCATTTGTTGCTTAAATAGCACTTGAGTGTCTGACCAGTAAACATCTGTTCCAAGCTTTCCTCCACTGACTCATATAATATAAATGATATAAGGTTAAAGAGGGAAAGCACTTTTCAGTTACCTGCTGCAGCAAATTTCTTTGCTTGTTGGCACATTGTTTCGGCATTTCTCTCTGCCGTTAGTTTCTTGGCCAAATTAGAGAAGGGTCAGATGTTGGACACTTCTACAACAAAACAGAACACTTCCTAATTAATGTTCCATCGTAATAAATGTTTCGTTCACATCTGTCAGCGATTGGTGCTTTTTTTTCTTCCAGATGTTTACCACTGGATAAGGAAAGCCTGGCTTTCCCAATGTAGAGGAATTTCCATTCTTTCCCAGAAATGTCTAATGGAACAGAATGCTAACCATCTCTAAGTCAATAATACATGGAGGGCCACAGGCTTCCCAACAATTCAATTATGTATATTGATATTATCTTTTCCTGGCTTCTTTTTTCTTACCTTGATAAGCTGAGAATTGAAATGGGAACCTGCTGCAAGTTATTCTATTGTGATTTTTCTTTGCTTGTTTGCTTTTTTCAGGTGCCCTAGATTCAGATTTCTTTCACCTGACCATTTTCTTGGTTGCAGCTCTTCTTATTCTTAAAGCTTATTTTTTCTGCCCTTTAGAAATACAAGACCTATTCTTCTTCTCCAGAACAATTCGTTAAACATTCAGTCAACCAAGAGGAGACTAGAACCTGCGTATCCAATTCCAATCTAACATCTTAACCATAACTCTGTATTGGCTTTATTTAGGGACAAAATCTGTATGCATGCCAATGTCCTGAACATCAGTTGAATCTCAGGGAAAAGGGAACACTCAGCAGAATCCAAAGCTTCACAGAGAATAAACATTGCTGTACGGGTAGAGTCTATAAAAACATGCATTATAGCAGTAATGTCACTGTTTTATCTGCCTGTAATGAATGCTGCTATAACTCAACAGTGTATTTTTCTGATACTGATAACACTTAGGTGAGCATCAGGATTTTGTTGTCTAAAGTCCCATTTCTTCCCCAGAATAGAAGAAAACCCTTTACAAGTAGGGATTTAACAGCACTAATGGAAAAGAGTATTATACTCAAACATCTCACAAGAGACATTATAAATTGCAGCAAACTTTTTTTTAACAAAGGGAATACCGCCAACACATCCATCTTGTTTCTTTCACTTAGATAGGGCTTTCAGTAAACATAGATTTTATGTATAAAGAAACATTCCAAATGAGGCACCTGACCTTGGCTCTGTTATTTCTGTGTTCATTTAATGTGATATAATGAAAGCTCTGGAATGAGCAAAGCCAGAAAAATCTTCTTTTATGGTGCCATTCATCTATCTCAGCTACTTCTCTTTCCCTTATGTAGGTGCTTCATCACTGGAGGCTTTTAAGAATAGGCTGTCTGGAATGGTACAGGGTCTCCTGATGGATCAGAGAGTTGGACTAGAAGACCTCCAAGGTCCCTTCCAACTCTGTTATTCTAATACAGAAAACTGAACATATGGGCAATCATATTACTGATTTTCGGAGGCTGCTCTAGGAGCTTTACCTACAAGGAATTTTCAGATGCTAATAATGCTGACTATTATGACGATAACAATCCCACTTCTGCATCAAGCTAGTCTTTAAACAATTATTTAACAATGTATTGATTCCCTAAAGAAGACTTCTTGTTGAATAACATTCTCCAGAAGTATCTATATGCATTGGGAATCCCTAAATTGTTCTTGGAGTTTTATAAGCTGAACTTCACCTTTTTTTACCTGGTCTGTTTCCAATTCCCATGACTTATGTCTAGACAGAAAAACTCCAGTTCCTTCTGCCTGTTTCCTCACTTACATGACCTCTTGAACTACTCACTTCTTCTCCTTAACTTTAGATTCCATTCCACACATATACACAGAAAAACTGACTGCAGCTAAACATTACAAAAAATGTTCAGTAGATGAAGCTACCCAAGAGGCACTAGACTTTCCTTTTGCAGAAGTTGGAAATGTATGAGAGTTTAGACCACCGAAAAATCATTTTTTCCTCCTGTCTCCCTCTGTCTTTTGAAGAAGAAAAAAGCTAAACCAAATACTTATCTATTATTATATTATTATATTATACTTATACCAGGTCTATGATTCTACGAATGAACACCAATAAGCAAGATGGTATAGCCAGAAATCAGATCTGTGGCTTTCCTCAATTCCCCCCAGAGAAGGTTATTCTTGACTTAACTTACTTTTGAGTTTACAAACTGCATGGTTAGTTTTCGAGTTTCTGCAGGCTGCACATAAAACTTTGATGAACATCACTGTGCTTCTTAAAGACCTAATTTGAAATGTTTTTGTATAAACATCCATCTGAATAACTACAATATCTATCCATTGCAATATATTTTTAGAGATTATCAATTTGTTCCAGTAAAATGATCACAACTCTTTTCTCAAATTGTTTCTATTATCTTTTTTATAATAAGGACATTCAGATTTAAGATTGCATTGCTCAGGCTTTTTATGGATAATTTTTTGCCATTAGGTTATGTCTCACTAACTAATCAATACTTGAAGTGCAGTTTCATTTATGCAGTCTATTGATTTAGAAATTTGACAGTGCTTATGATATCTATCGTTATCTGCAATCTTAGTGATAGATTTACTTTATCTGCTTTCAAAAAAGTTTCAGTATTTTCAGCATCATTCATTTAGACTACTAAAGCTCCCTTTTCCCTCTGCCTCCATCCTATATTCTGTTTAAAGTTCTCAGAAGATAAACATTGGAAAAAACAGGGGGGAAATCCTAGCCCACACACACATTTTTAATGCTAATGTACTCAGTATCTGGCAGAAGATAACTTATATGATTATATGATTCAGAACATTAAAAAAAGACACACTGGTCTTTACACAGCTCAGAGAGCACCCAGGACACAACTGATTTGTATATGGATGAGAGACTCCAGGAAATCCTACAAATTAAACAAGGAAGTCAAAAAATATTTGAAATGAAAACAATTCATTTCTTTTAAATGGTAATTTTATGAAAATTGCAATTTCAACAATTAAAAACTAATACAGAAAGGAAAAAAATGGAAAAAATGCAGAAAAGAAAAATAGAAAAGGAAAAAATAAGAACATAGTAAAAAATGAAAAGAATATATATATATAAAGAAATTACTTCCTCCTTCGTTAGAAGTATAAATAATTAGAGTAAGTTATCATTTTCTCTTAAAATAGCGCAAATGATCTCTTCTTCCTGTATTCCATCGCTTATGTATAAACAAATCCTTACAGTCTTGTCATTCCAGTCCTGATGTCAGCAAAAAATACATTAAACATTACCAGAGATATCAAAATATCTATTTTAACCTTGATCAAATAAAACAACTTTGTATTCCTTCCTTTTTAAATCCCTTCAGTTAATGTTGTAAAAGTTTTTTTTCTTTTTTTGTCAATCTGTATTAGCATTTATTTTTGTAAGCTCAAAAGATTTGGGGAGGACGATGAGGCTGTCTCTCAATATCACACATCCCTGAAAATGCTGTGATATGGTTCAATGATCACAGGGAGCTGCAACACCAGCTCGGATGCCTGTGATAAATGTATGATTCAATGTTTTAATGCACTAAAGAAATGGGGGAAAGCACTTCTGCCTGAGTACAGCTGCTTTTCTAAAGCACAGACCACAATTCCAACTTCACTTTCTCACAAGGTAGGATATCTAAAATAGATACAGTTGTTATTGTCACTGTAATTATTGGTGAGCAAGGATTTGGCAAGATCTGCCAACCGAAAAAGACCCAGAGGAGAAAATGTACATAAGTACTGAGAAACATGGCTCTTCAGTATTTAGCTGTCCCAATCTCATCTAGCTTGAAGATAGTTCAATAGGAAGCCCAAAACCACCCACCCAGTGATGGCAGAAATGAATGGAGACCAATTCAAGTGACAAACTGCAAAAGCTACAAGCTGAAGTTGGTTAAATACACTCCCCTTCCAATCTGGCAGTCATTCTTTATTAATTGTAATTAAAAAGTGAAGAAAAAGTCATAGCAGAAAGGAAGTCAAGTGCAATCAAGGGGTATGGCAAAATTCTGAGAAGCCAGATAAATAACCAGTACAAAAAGGTCCTTTTGGGTTTAAAAGCGATAAGCACTATGGGATGAACAGCTGTAACCACTATCTGCTGGCTTCTGTCAACCTTTGGGTCAAGCAACCCAATCAATATTTGCTGTATTCAACAATAATCACTTCAACCAGAGTTCACTGTAAAGACAACTGGAATGACAAGAAGAATTGTAACTGCTTCTCTAAATTGCTGTTACAGAGGGCAATATTTAATTCCAGTGCTTCTACAAATCCCCAATGTATGTTATTCTTGTATGGCTTTCAGAACTTACAAGAGATAAGGGTGTGTTCTCCAGATGTTTTGGATATCAGACCTCGATTCAGCTAATGATGAGAGATACTAGGAATGTACAAAATTCTTGCCTTTTAGTGTAAGTTATAAAATATCTGGTTTTACTCCTTGTGTCAATGTGAGTTAAATAAAAGACAGATTTACTGGGGGGGGCTGAAGAAATGGAAATTAAGTACAGTCCTGGACTAATATACAACTTACATCAATTCTCACTAACCTAGTGAGAGTTTTGTTATTGGTCTTAAAATTACAGAGAGTGAATTAGACTTTCGTCCATTTTAACTGCAAGTTTATATTTCTCAGACCCTACAATTACAAAAGGTACATCCCTGCCCACCTTCACAATGATCCCTTTGAAATATTTCCAACATGATAGTATCCCAGTGTTGCAAAGCATGAATTTTGGATACAGACCTCTATACAGACAAGCATATAGAAGTTCTGCAATGAAATCCCTTGTCAGATTTTTCTTCTGCAAGCATGGAATTCTCTCTTTAACCTTAGAGGAGAAAGCTCAAGCAACATGACATAAAAAATCAACACTTCAGTGACTTATCTTCCAAAAGAGATAAATAAATTAAAGATGATAGATGATAGATAGATAGATAGATAGATAGATAGAATATTTTGTATAAATGTAATGCTAATTTAACATGTGAAAGATATAGAACCTTTAGTGGCTGACAGTTAATATAATTTTTCCTAGAAAATATTTGCCCCTTCCCTGGAGAATCTAGGAAGATACAACATTACCTTGAATCTTTTAATGCTGAAAAGACCATAAGAATAATTTTCTAATACATATGATTACAAGGAATAGGGGGAATAACTTCGTTGAGGCAGTCCAGTCTTCAAAGCTATCTCCATAACCACATTGTATCCATGCTGCAAATCTACAGAGATTAATTTTAATTTAGAATCAATTTCATTATTTATAATTTAATGTCTTTCACGGTATTTTCTTTTCTTTTGAGTAATATGAATTGTCAAAACAGTGCTTTTTGTCACCTATGAATATTTTTCTTCCAGAAAATTCTTCTTGGTATGCCCAAGAGACAATTTTATATTTTACACAAGGAAAGAATAGAAAGACCGATTTGTAAATGTGTGTTGTGAAATTAGTATGGCAAGTACAACATTGATTTCAGATAAAGTGAGGTGAATTCTAAATTAAATAAAATGTTTATATGGGCTTCTGGAAAAAAAGTCACTCATTGCTTAAGGAAATTCAAAGCAACAAAATAGAGTTTGTAATCTTTTTTTAAATTAATCTCTATTATATGATCTATTTGAAAGTAGAAGTGGATTAATTTTAAAGGTGGATTGTTTTCATTTTTTCACAATTGGGAATATAAGTATGTGCATACTTATGTTTACATCCAACTATACAGAATTATTTTACTTGTTAATTGTAATGCATGGTTCCATATTTATTGAAATTGGAATCATTTGAAATTCTTTGCAAGTAATTTTCTTTGTAATAACAGCTTTCCTTTTTATTAAATGTGAAACACAGGAAACTTTCCACTAAACAGATATTATAGCAATTGATTTGAAGTCTGAAGGTTGTACTTCTTCTGTTGTTTTGCTATTATCACCTTCAATATGCATTTTCTTTCTCATTTCTTTATCAACATTTCCTGTTTTCTGTTTTCTTTTTGGACCTTCAACTCTCATTGTAGCAAAATGTTATTGCTCTAATTATTTTATCCAGGGATTATTTAAAATCTTTCTCTTAAAGATTCTTGACCTCATAAGAACTTTCCCATTTTGTTTTATTATTATGTTCAACCATTTTTGGTTTAACTTTTGAAACACCAGCAGTTTTTATTTTACCTTGGATAAATATATATTTTTGCACTGAAATGAAGAGAAGATGAAGTGAGCTACGCAATTGTTCTTTTCATTTCCCCCCCCCATTTTTTATTCTCTACAAGGTTATACTGCTATGTAACTAAATGCTTTAATTGGCATGTGAACAGAGAACTGCCATTACTATTAAATATTCCAAACTTCAATGTTAAAACCAAAACCAAAAAACAATGTGTCAAAAATGCAAATTCCGTATGATAAAGTAAAGAAAGACAGGTGGAAAACTTTACACAGGCTCCTCATTTCATTATAATTATTATTTCAGTAAGGCATTGGGAGGCTACCAGTGTAATTTTTAAAGTATCCTTGAAGGTGAAAAACATTGCCATTCTCTTTTCCTACTACAGCTTTAAAAGACAAAACAAACTTGTTTCAGCTGTCCACTTTTACAAATCTATAATTCAGATCAACTCTTAGGTCAATCAAAGCTGCCCAGTACGGGACCGAAAGGAGAAATAAAATAACCATCTGCCCCTGAATCCAGAAACAAATTCATATTGTTCCTTTGATATCACTATAAATTGTATTTTCTTTTCTTTCTTTCTTTCTTTCTTTCTTTCTTTCTTTCTTTCTTTCTTTCTTTCTTTCTTTCGTCTAAATGACCTATAGTTACTGGATATGTGCACACATGCACACACACAGAGAAATATGCTGATATAAATAGTCATAGACATAGATATATAATCTATATGATAAAACTAAAATTGAGCAGTTCCTCTTTTTCTGTAGTTTAAGTTATCTACACAGCATTTTGGTCTCTAAGCTGAAGGACATATTCAGTGAAGTTTTCTGAACTGGTAATTGAGCTTTACTTTAACCATAGTGATGGAGTGGTATCATCCACTGCACCTGAAGAGAAAGGCTTCAGGATGCTCCACCGTCTACTTATCTCTTCAAAAATGTTTCTTCGAAATCTGCTAGTTGAGGTTGTCAGTATGGTCTAATCCAATGATTGATCCTGTTAGAATTCTCTCTCTCTCTCTTTCTCTCTCTCTCTCTCTCTCTCTCAGAAAATACAGTCCAGTTGCCTTTTGACAAAAAACACCTTTGATATAACTGTACACATTCATTCCAATATCTCAGATCCAGCCCAACTCCTTCAAAGAAGGTTTATTTAGACTTCTGGTTGATGTCGCAGCGCTATCAGATGTCAAAAGCGGGGCTCCGCAAACTTGCACCGAATCCCTTCATATAAGGGGCTAAAGTCACTCTGTAGGGGTGACAGAGAGTGTGTGTACCGTGCAGGTCACAGAGAGTGGAGGCTCTCCTGTTTGATTCACAATGATTTGAGCCGACAATGAAGAGGACAGACAGACATTATGGCTGCTGTAAAGCTGGGTCAGCCAAAGAAACAAAGACTGTGCTGGGGCGATGGTGAACAGTGACTGCAACTGGGTGAGGTGATATTTTTTTCTATTTAAAACCTACCCCAAATAAAATAAACTCTGGAAAAGGAACTCTTTGAAGAGTTCATTTAAGCGGCCACCAATTACAGAGAGAAAAATCATAGACCCGAAAGAAAAGAAAATGATATTAAGAAAAGAATGAAAAACCTTTAAAAACACAGAAATATTGGATTTTTATATTTTATTGGCAATAAGGCATTTTAAAATGCTGTAATTACTTGTTAGAATTTTGATTATTTGTTTGAATAAATACAAATAGAACCTATCCAATGTTGAAGTTAAGCTGAAGGTGCCATCTACTGGTGAATGGAATACATTACATTCTTACAACCTTGAGAAAAATATTGATAAGACAGAAGAGAAAGTGGAAATAACACTTGGAGGACTACTGTGCTATCCATTGCTAACATTGAAAATACGGAAGACATCTAAGTAAAGTGACTTAAATATCAGGAGTTATGATTGAACTTATAGTGGAGACTTAAGGAAATTTGGAAATTTTCCTGGATTACCTAAAAACTACTAACCGTGGGACATAAATAACCATATTACTGTATTTTTAGAGGAACAATACCAGGACTGAGTGAATGGTTTCCAGATCAACTTTCTAAAGGCAGAAATAATTCAGATTCTGGGGCAGTGATAGAACATTAACAGATAACATTGATATCCAACTGATATTTGGACTTGTCAAAAAAGAAGGCAAGATGTTTCAGCAGGGGGAAATAAGTGGGTTGCAAAAAGAATTGGTGGCAATGTTTCAAAGCATTCAGGATACTATGACAAGGAACCACAGGGAGAGAATGGACTTAATGAATAACATAAATGGAAAGTTAGAAAGTGCTCCACAAGGGATAATGAATAATGATCAAAAAGCCCAGGAAATAGAGGAGACAATGGAGAGATCACGAGAAAAGGCAGAGCTGAATAAACAAACAAAACAAGAAGATAAGAGGGAGAAGGCAATAAAAACTTATGAAGTAATTCAGGGGAAATACATGCTAAAAGACCAAAAAATGATACTAGATAAACAGAAAGGTGTATTTGAAAAGAAAATGGAGAGTTGGGCAGATCCTCTGGAGGTTTGGCAACAAAAGATAGTAGAGATAGAAGAAATACTTAAATTAAACAGGAAAGATGTAAATAGAGAAGAAGACCCAAGGGAGAAATTAGGGAAGCAAGTCAAAAAACGAATAAGAATCAAAATATTAAAACAGGCAAGAGATGACAGATAGAGAAAATTTTGTGTAACCTAAGATTGGCTTTACTAGGAGCTAGAATAGAGACAGACACAAGAAATAGGAAGAATATTATTATGCATATTTTATATAATATATTAAAAGTGGTAGCAAGATAAATATTAGAGGTTGAAAGATGGTGATACGATGTACGTTTTAATGATACTGTTATTGTTATTAGAATGGGGGACTAAAATGTTGAACAATAAAATAATGAAGGTTTATATTTTAATGCAAATATGTATAAGAATATTATTATAATTACATAAGTATGATTTAAATAACAAATAATATTAATACTATTTGTATTCAAATAAATGATACTCAGATGCCCCACTGTTCATGTATTGATATATATTTAAAAAAAATAAAAAATAAGGTTAATTTAAATTGTGATATATCCGTGAGAAAAATGGATGGTTTCCAAATTTGATAAAACAAACAAATAAATAAATATCTTTCCAGGGACTAAACTTGGATGTCATTCATTTTATCAACTCAATACTCATTGATTAGATTACAGAGATATACTAAGTTCCAAGAAGAATACAAATTCAGATCTTGCCACCAGAATGGCTTAATGTGTTTTATGTTCTCATTCAATTTCAATTGATCATTTCCATGTTCTTCCATCATCTTATCACACTTCTACTGCACATTTCTTCTATCATGAGACCCAAAATGACTTATAAAAGATCCCCAACATACGTCCCTTGAGTTTTTAAGAGACACATCTCTGATAAGTTGCATTTAAATCATGCCCTACGTTCACTCATCTGCGTAACTTGTAATAGCTGCTTTCCATAACTTTCTTGAAATTCCTCCTCAAATTTTGACAAAAATGAGATTTAAATAGAAGTCTCGTGAAAGAAGAAATATAAATGACCTATGTTCATTGAGATCCATCATATACTTTTAAAATCCCAATTAATAGCATTAGAAGAATTTATGGTCCAATTCCAAGGCAGGTTTCCCAAAAGAACTTGCTTCAAGTAGAGTTAATGTTTATTCAACAGCAAGACAGCAGAATAGAGACTCGGTGAATGAAAGTGGCCACACATAAAAGAAGAGGTTGGACACATTTATAGACAATTGATACTTTGTTTGAGTTAGTGCATGAACCAGGGGTGGGTTCTAACTTACCTCGCCGGAAGTTTGCTGCCTCCCGCACTGCGTGGGCGCACCTCATGCGCACGTGCATGCGCACTAGAAAAAAGCTCCAAAAAATCCAAAATAAAAAGCAGAAAACAAGATGGTGACACATGCACAGTGCTGGAAACTCAGCCCCTGCGCATGCGCAGAAGAAAGAAATCCGGGAAAATTTTTTCCCCCCCAAAACAAAATTTAAAAAAAAGATGGCGGCACCCACGGAGCAGCAGAACTGGCTCGGTGACGTCACCAGCAGCCTACTACGTACTCAGTAGAACCAGTCCAAACTGATAGGAACCCACCTCTGGCGTGAACCTATTCCATGGCCAGGAAATGTGGTTTCTCACCCAGCAGAGTTTTGTTATCTTTGCCTGTTTCTGAGTCCAGGTGTTGACTTTGGCTGATGGATTTTGGTTTGGGGGAAACCTATTGGTGGATATGAAAGATTTTTGTGCCTTGATTGGAATTTCTTTAGTTTTAATTGAAATACTGGTATTTGCAAATTTCCCTAGCAAAAATTGTGCTTAGTCAGTTTTAGCCTAGGCATCAGAATCAGCAGAAAGGAATGATGCGGTGGCCTAGAGATGGAGCTCTCATCTCACAATCAGGAGGCTGTGAGTTCGATCCTAGGTAGAGGCAGATATTTCTCTCTCTGGGCACACTGAGAATTTATCTGCTGAACAAAACTCTGCATTGGCAACAGGAAGGGCATTTGGCCATTAAAACACTCCACTAGTTCCATTCAGTTGCCCATTCAGTTGGATTATGTGGTTGTTAAATGAAGATGGTGATGATCAGAATCAGCAGAAAATATTTTATTTTTTTGATAAGACCTTTTATCTTATTGTCTGGGCTTCACTGAGAAGTCAAAGATGGTCAAAGTTAGTGGACAGCATGGATAGTAAGGGTGGCATAATTTTTCCCTCCTACTGGCAATGGGGTGGTTTTTTTTTTAATGTTGTAGGCCTCCCTGAGAATTGCAGTGGATGGTAGAGGTAAAAAGTCTTGAAATAAATAAATAAATTCCAGAGAAGAAAAGAGAGCAGAGGAATTAGCATTTAGATAGATGCAAAGCAACATTTTGCCAATTTTACACATGTTCCCCATTTCTTTGCCTGAAGAAACAAACTCTGGGCTCATTCAGTAAATCTGATGGCAGAGACATCATCAGAGCTATTAGCAAATTTCCTTATTCCTAATAATCTATGGCCGAGCTTTCAGAAGAGCAATTTGATTGTACCTTGTGGTTTTCCTTTTCAAAATTAAAAAAAATTAAAAATGAAATGTTGTTTTGACTCCAAAGGCTTTGCCAGAGCATCACCTTGCCTTTAAATTGCTTTTGGGTGATCAGAAGCAGCTTTTTCAATGCTGTTGCCTAATGCTACATATAACCCACTGGTGCCTCTTCTAATTAAGGCCATTAATAGCGGTACTTCCCTTCATTTACAGGAATAAGAGCAAATCCTCCTGATGTTACCATTGCAGTCTAAAGGTGTATGGTGTTTGTTTTTGTTTTCAGACAGACTGTCTACAAGGAATATTCTGTGGTAAGTGAGGCTGAATAGACCTTTGTCTGTGGTCCCTAAATAAGTAATGTTCTTTTCCAAATGGTACAGTTTGCATAGAATCTCTGTTATAGTTTAATGTTGGCGAGAACCCAGCCTAAGGCAGATTTCCAAGTATTGTGCTACTGTCTGCGTGCTCCTGTAGAAGAGATGTGTAATATCATCTGAGAAAATTGAGTCAATGGAGTCAATTATGAGATTATCTTTTTTTTTCACCAACTATTCATAGAAGAATGTCATTACAATACAAGCAATTATAAGTCAAAGGTTCATACTGAAATGGGAAATGTCAGAAAGAGACGGTAGTCAAACACATACACTGTTAGAAAAACCTTAGTTATCTTTATACATATTAAGGGAATTCTAACTTTAGTCTGAGTTCAAACACCCTGGTTAACCAGGGTATTTATATGGGGACTTAGACCATTCTTACCTAAAATGGTGCCCTTTATGTGTTTGGGAAAATCACAAACTGTTCAATGGGAAACCTAAGAGTTTTAGCTTCAAAATATTTGAAAGACATCAGAGTAGAAAAGGCCAATTCATTTCTCAACATACCGTAACTTTCCTAGCTGGAAAGAACCACACATACCTATCAACCAACAATCTCAGCTTTTCGAAGGATTAGGAAAATGGGCTGGGAAAAAAGTTTCTTCAGAGGGCATAGCAATGACAAAAGCCTGCAAAGATCGCTTCACTCGCCTCGTTAGGTCTGAAGAAAAGCTTTGAAAAAGCTACATTCGGAGTATAAGACGCACCCAAATTATCCGCCTCTTTTGGAGGGGGAGTGTGTCTTATATTCCAAAAAATATGGTACTTCAAACCTAGTAGGAAAAAAGAAGGAAGGGCCTAGTCAACAGATAACAAAAGATAGCATTTCTGAGCGCAGAGGACTGACATAAAGGATTTAAATATTAAATTTATATTATTTAAATTTACATTTAATGTCTACATTTACATTTAAATATAAACATTCCTAAAGTACATGCAGTACATAGCAAGCATTTGACTTAGAACTTTGAGTTGAAAACTCAAAGCAAACAACTTTGCTTTTAACGGTTCAGTCTGGAAGAGATCATAAATATTGCTCAGTAGCAGAGCTCCAATATGAGAGTCTGTCCTTTAAAGCCCAGAGAACAAGCTAAATTAAAGAAGAGTTGAAAGAGAAAAGAATTTGCAAGCCATAAGAGGAAAAAGAGAAGCTCAGCAGAGCTACTGCGCAGGAGAGGCACTAACGAAATGCTACATTAACTAGTTAATTTGCCTGCACACATGCGCTATACTCTAGTCTTCCTCAACCTGGCTGGTGCCCTCTAGATGTCCCATTAGATCCAGTCAAAATAGCTAGTTCATTATTGTGCAACGTATCTGGAGGGCATGGGACTCAGGAAGGCTGTCCACATCGACAGAAATGTCTTTGCTGAGTATTCTTGGCTTTTTCTGCACGGGCAAGATCTTTCCTGAATGTGCAGTTTTGTAACAACTATTTCTTCCTGTATTTGTCAAACACTCTTTGCTCACCAGATGGGTTTTCCCTCGGCTCCTGTGCTACTAATAAAACTGTAGTAATGTTTTTTGTTAATTTATCACTCTACTGAAGTCTAATAATGGACCGTACGTGGCTAGGACAGAATAGAAGTACATCTCCCATGTAACGTGTACCTCGTGGTAAGCGAAAGCTGTGTTGTGTTAACTGTCAGCTTGAGAAATAGCTGACATTAGTTATTTTAATTAATAGTTTACTTTGCTGAAATGAGCTTCTTTCTATGGGAAGCTATGGCTCACATGAAATCTTTACAGCAGCAGCGTTCTTTTCGGGGACTAAGAGACAAAATCTCATTTTAAAGTAGCAACAGTGACCCTACAAGGTCACTGGTGACAGCTTGAATTCACATGTCAAGGTGGCATCTACTTAGAGGCATACAAAAAAATACGCTTAATTTTGGAGAGAATAAAAGAAAATATTATTAAAGCATGGTTTCAAGCCATATCAACATTATTTGCTCGTCTGTCTTATTTAAAGACTGCCCATCTCACAAAAAACAACTCTGGGCAATATGTGGCTTATGGGATTAGAATTGGAAAGTGCCCCATTTAAGAAAATCTTCTACAAGGAAAAAAATTGCTGCTTGTATTGTTTGGTTTTAAGCCTTATTAAAATTTGTTTCCATAAAACTGTCATCTGAAGTTGTTTCTGATCTTTGTACAATGGTACCGTCTTTGAATTAAACATTATTCTTATGATGATGATGATGATGGCCATTTAATCATGTTCAACTCTTGGCAATTCTATGGGACAAGTCTCTCCACATCTTCTGAGTTTGCAAAGCACTATTCTGCCAAATTATAATCTATCCAAACAAGAAGAACTACCTAAACTGGATGCCATACTCCTGAAACTCATAAGAGCTGACTTGCATTGCTGGGGTCACACTTGTCTAATTAGAAGGACATATTCAAGTTGACTGCTCAAAGAATTGGATGGAATGATTACTTTTGTCTTTGGATTTATCATTCCTAACTGGAATTGAGAAGCACTTTGCATCCCCTATTGTGTTTTGCATGATGCCTCTTTAGAGTGCCTTTCACAACTCTAGAACAAATAGCTCTTCTCTGAATATTAATCGGTTTAATTTTTTTCCAGAGCTGTGGACAAATTCCCTCTGAGCATATAGAGGCATCCATTTTGAACTTGTAGAAGAAGGATAGGATTAAACAAATAATTTAAAAAACTCTGTGAAATATTCTGGTTGTCACAGGTGTGCAGTAAGCAGAAACATATGGTGTACACAAATTTCTGCTGATGTGTGCGTAGAACTTGTCACATTCACTTTGCAATTTGTCTCCCTTATTATCACACATTGGTTGTTTCTACATCTGGAAGACACTGTGTTTCTCCCAAAAAAGTAATTAATGCATTTTTTGGAGCTAGAAAATATTTGAGTTCCAAATATACACAGAACACTCAGTCTGATCTGGAAACCCAAACATGGTCTACTCCAGATCTCTCCAACAGCAATTCAATTCAGTTTGATTCTCTCATCAAAACTGAGTTTCAGAGATAGTGAGTCCTCTTTTCCCAAAATGTAGCATGCGAAAATACATGCGGTTGTGTTTCTTTGTTTGTTTGTATGTGTGTATGTGTGTGCATGCATACACAAACATGCATATATACAGAGTATATTTAATAGGGTGAAATGTGTAGTTGAAATAATCTGTTATAAGGCGATAAAGCTTGTCAAATTTCAAAGACTTTGGTATGCGGGTTTTTGAACTACCTTCCTTTAAAATCTGATCATTATTTTTAATGCCTGAAACTGTTTAGTGACAGAAGGTGATGACATCTGCAGAGATAATAGATTTGTTCTATAAATTTCAAATGAATAAATTGAAGAGCTTCTGTGCAAAGGAAAGAATGATGTTAATGATCTTCCCATAATCATAAGGATATTAATGATGCTTCTTCATGAATACAACAGAGTTCTTTTTTTTTGCGATTAAAAGCAGGTCTAGTTGATAGGCCATAAAATATTACACAATGAAAGTCTAGGAACAGTTCCATACTGGCAGTATTTTTATGACCCAAATCTTCAAAAGCAGTGTGAAAACAATCCATGATTTTTATTTCTACTCTCTTGAACAAGGAGAAATACTTGTTCTTTTTTGCCCTCCCTCCCCTCCCCCCCTCCGTTTTAGGTCAGGATGGAGAGTAAATCTTTCTGCTCTGTTCCTTTTTATAATGACATTTTATTCGAATTTTAAATACACAATAAAAACTGGCAAGAATTGATTTGGAATGAATTAGAAATCATCTCTGTTCCACATAAAAGAACCTTCGGGCTTTTGTATGCTGCTGTAGTGAAGACCAAACCCTTGTCAGTTGCACCTCCTGTTTCTTTTGTCTTTTATGCAACGGTGGGAGTTTGAAGTTTTGGAACCCAAAGGAAGACCTAAGAAGAGTTCCCACTACAGATGGTCTTCAAGTTCTTAGGCAACGTTTGGAACACTGTTGAATGAAGAGACTTAATGATCGGGGCTCAAGTTTCCGCCCACTGCCATTATCCCATGATCACATAAACAAAATTCAGGCACTTCGCAATCACCTCACACTTATGACCAGTTGAAGATTCCCATGGTCGCGTGATCACCATTTGTGACCTTCCCTTCTGGCTTCCTTCAAGCAAAGTCAATGGGGAAGCCTGCAGAACAGATCACAAGTCATCCCCACCCCCCACCGTCCTCCTTCCTGTGCTCACACATACCCATATGTGCACCTAGCACCCCTTTCCCAGCATTCCTGTACTGGCATATGCCTTACACCCTCTTTATCCAATCGTCTTTTACTCACATGTATGCATGCACCCAGTGCCTTCTTTTCCCAGACTTTGCATACATGCACCCTATGTCCCCTCCTTCCCTGGCCTTCCTGTGCTCATGCCACACTGCAACATCCCCCTCCCCAAAGACACATGCAACCTGAGCTGAGCCTCCCAGGATCTTCCCCATCTCTCTGCAGCCATCCCCGCTCCTTACCTGGGATTCTTTCTGCTTCTCCTTAATAATCTGTGTGTCTTGGGTTATGATGACAACTAAGGCAGTCATCTCCAAGCAATGCAATCATGTGATGTTATGCTTTATGACCGCACTGCTTAGTGGGGCAATCCCAGTCCAAATTGCAGGTGTAACTACATCTACAAAAAACAAAAAATCCAAAAAAAATCCTAGCTTCATAGTGGTTTTAACTACTTTGTAGCTGGGTCAGAAATAAATCAGCTCAGTTCTCCAACACTGCTGATGCCAGAGAAATATTGATTTCTAGATCTGCTTTCAAACTAGCACAAATCCCTTGGGTGAAAAGGGTGAAAAGGTGGAAGAGTGATTGGCTTTCTCTCAACTTATACATTTCTCCACCTTCCTCATCAAATTGCTGTGGATGGAATTACAGTAATATATTTCTGGGAGATTCCGTTGAATCCTCTTACTACAATTTGTATTTTGCAAAATGTATCTTAACAAGGCTCAAAGTTTTTTGTTGGGTTTCAAGTACTATCCTGAATAAAGCATTTGCTAATTAACCTGTACAAAATTTTCAGTTTTAATGGAGCATTTTTTTTAAAAATCATTCTCATTTTATCATTCTCAAACTCACTTTGCTATTACATATAAAGCCCTAAACGGATTGAGATTATTGTGTTTGAAGGACGGTGATTTCTAACATGAACCTGACCTAGATGGCTGCAACCTTTTGAGTTCCTATTTTGTGCTCCAAGTCTATGATAAGTATAAAAGGGATTGGGAGAAGGGGTGAATGGCATGCATGCCCTAAGGGAGATCAAACTTACTCTTTCTTTATTGTCAGTCAGAAGAATTGTTCCTGTTTTGTTCGCCAGGTTTTTAATATGCTTTAATTTTATCTCATTGCTATTTTATAATGTTTTTATTAGCTTTCAGTGCATTATCTATTTACATTTTTTGCTGCCCTTGAAGCTCATTTCGCCTCTCTTCCAAAATAAGTGTAAAAACATGTTATAAACAAGTGGATGAACTTAAAATAATAGCAGTCACCAGATAATGGGGTTTTGTTTTGTTTTGTTTTTTTGCTTAGAGGACTTTTCCTGCTTCTCCAATGTCACGGAGAGTGCTTGTAATCAAGATGCACTTAAAGCCTTTTCCTGTGGATTCTCAAGCTCTACAGATTTCTCACTCTGCAATGTGAAACCCTTGTTCCAGCCTTAGACTTGCATTTTAACATAACATTGAAAATCCTCAGCTCTTGTGACATTTATCTTGTCCCAGCACAAAGGTTTTTTCAAGGATTGTTCAGCAGCAGTAGAGCAAAACATTATGTGCTCTTCTAAAGCGCACAGCCCTCCCCTATTTGCACCTTCATAGTCCAAACATGCCCTGGCAATATCTTTGTTTTGCCATAGTCTCACAACATTACCTTTGTCTTATCCCTAGCTCAGGAGTGAAATAGCTTGTCAGCCTTAGAATAACCAATATTAAAACATAATTGTGCTCTTTAAATTTGACAACATCCAAGGGCAACGTCGAGGAGTGTAAAATATGTGAGTCTTTGTCATTCAATATTGCGAAGAAACTGATTGTGATTCAAAATAGAATAGAATAGAATAGAATTCTTTATTGGCTAAGTGTCATTGGACACACAAGGAATTTGTCTTTGGTGCATGTGCTCTCAGTGTACACAAAAATACAAGATACATTCGTCAAGAATCATAAAGTACAATACATTATAGTCATAGGGTACAAATAAGCAATCAGGAAACAATATCAATAAAAGTTGTAAGGATACAAGCAACAAGTTACAGT
>JANHFT010003106.1:113662-128816 GCA_032467955.1 Pseudoxenodon macrops | reverse complement strand
CACTGGAGGTTTTTAAGAAGATGTTGGATAACCATTTATCTGAAGTGGTGTAGGGTTTCCTGCCTAGGCAGGGGGTTTGGACTAGAAGACCTCCTAGGTCCCTTCCAACTCTGTTATTCTATTCTATTCTATTCTATTCTATTCTATTCTATTCTATTCAATGGCTGCCTTCATTCTGTGATAAGAAGGAGAAGACATTTCTGGGCTATATTGGGCAGCCTTGGGCCCATTAATCAAAAGTGAGCCTCATGAACTCGAAGTGATCCCTTGATTCCTGAGAGCAAATAAAAGAATTTTTTATTTTTTGACAAAATTTTCTGGAAACTTTGGAGATGGTTTTGGTGAGGGAGTGGGCTAGAGGGCTGAGTGAAGTTACTTCAGGTAAGGTTAAAACTTAAGTTAATTAGAATAGTGTTAGTTAAAACAATTTCAGCTGTGTATTGTGTTAGTTGAAATTTATTTTCTTTTGGTACTTTCTTTTTCTTTGTTTGTTTCAATCCTTCACCTCAGCTTGGCTGAGCTCCCGATTTCCAAAGTTTCAACTTGGTTTCCCATTCTGAATTTAGCCAATCCCAGGATTTCCCCTTCAGTCTTCTGGTTCCCCAAAATGGTGGCATAGAAGGGAGAAACTGGTTTATAGTGAAGACATAGTGGCAGGAAAGAAACCTATTTGGATAGTTGATGTTCACCCAAACGGACAGTTACCACAGAGGAGGTCTTGGTTTGATACCGAGGGAACTTTTTCTCCTGATTATGTGGACAAAGGATGGAAACCTTCAAACAGTATAAGGCTTTTAATTGCTACTGCACTGAGGGTACCATACAAGGAGTCAAATATACTAGGAAAAATACAAGCAAATTGTGTCAAAGCAGAATATTCACTTTTTTTGGAATCTAACGTTTTTTGTTTTTTTTAAGAATTTGAAAAATACAATTACAGACAGGACCTAGGTGTGTAGACATTGATCTATAGCCTTTGGGCATGATTTAAATAAGATGATCACTTGCTGAGCAACAAACAAAGTCAAAAGAAAGAAGAGTGAGGGAGATGGGTGATTTAAAAATGTAATAAATGAGAAACGAAGAATGCTCATATGCATGGTTGACTCAAGGTTTCCCATTTTGGAAATTTAGACTGTCCTAACTATGCAATTTTTAAAACAATCTCTTAATTTGATTTTTCCCAATGCTGTGTGTCCATCAGATATACCTTGTCAGTTGGTTTTATGTTGTATGTTTCTTATGTTTATTTTTGTTTATATGATTTTAATCTGTATACCCGGATTCAGAGTTGTGTTGGGAAGCCTTATAAATCAGGAAGGAAGGAAAGACAAACTCCCGATCTTGCCAAGATAGCTGCTTGCAGTAAGACAAATTATTATCATTAGCAATGAAACATTTTAAACATAGCAGTATATTACTTCAATTAAAACTTAATGATGCATCATCCACTGAAGTTTACACATCAGTTTGTACAATATGTGCTTGCACAGATTAAAATATCAAACTCTCATTCCCAGGAAAGCAGCTATCAATTCATAAGAATCTTTTTCTCTTGGATCAGTACAGTAAACAATCTATTGATGTTGAGACTCTTATTAAAAAATACTGGTGCCTATATACCCTGGGTGGGATCAGAATAGTTGAATAAAAAGGTAAATTTCTGGTTAGTATATGTGATTAATAGGGGCTAACATAACTACAACATTATTATTTAAACCTTATTTAAATGATTCATGCCTGAAGGTGAACTGGGCTAAGAACACTGTTAGCAGTAGTAGTAAGTAGTACACGTAAGATTATCCCTTAAGTTGCCTATAAAAGTTTTGTGCTGGTTGTTGCAGTGTTCCAAGGTAACCTTAGCAGTCTTATGATCCATTCCTACACTTAAAGATTGATCTTGCTCATACTCACTCATGTCCTGATCACATTCCAGTTGTATTACTGCAATATGTTCAGGGCTGCCCTTGAAGACCATCCAAAAATTACAACTGATCCAGAAGGCAGCAGCATGTGCAGTTTTGGGTGTCCCACAATTTCCCACATTGCACCATTTCCTACCTACTCTACAGAACCGGTGCAAATCGGTAGGATTTCACACCTGGACTGCGGGTTGTATACTATGATGTTAGTTATTATATTCAGGCCTCATATTTAAAAATATTTGATTTGTTCCCCTTTGAGGTAGAAAGAAAACTGTATATCAGAAATAGTTTTCAGCATGCAGTAATTTGAGGCACCATCAGTTACCAAAAAAGTTGTAGTCATATTGCAAAAGTATTGGTCCTGGAACTGTCAAAATTTCTGTACACTCACTCTATTTCCTCCTTTTTGAAAGAACTATGAAGACCTGGCTTCTCCCACAAACCTTGATGTCCTGTGAAGATGGAGCCCACAGAGGCTCTAAAGTTTTTCTGGATGTGTGGGAATGTGCTCTGCTTGAGAGCACCTGGGTATTTTTTTTTTGGGTTGGCTTTTATGTTTTTAATTGTTTTCAGTATTTACTTGCTTGTAAGCCAGTCAGTCAAGATGACATTGCGTAAGATGGGTGACTATACAAATCTTATAAATAAAATTATCTTCCTATCATTTCTTGTTTCTAGACGAACACAGTTATAACAGCAAGTTTGAGACACTAAAAATTGGACACAATTCACCTTGGAACTTTGCCACAGTCCCATTCAAAGGAAGTGCAGTTGTTTAAGAGGACAGCCCAGGATCCCTATTCAGTTGAAAAGAGATGATAGCTTTTTAGTTTGTTATAACCTATCACAACTTTTTCAA
This sequence comes from Pseudoxenodon macrops, assembly GCA_032467955.1. NCBI lineage: Eukaryota > Metazoa > Chordata > Lepidosauria > Squamata > Pseudoxenodontidae > Pseudoxenodon > Pseudoxenodon macrops. Next base: position 126,032 of record JANHFT010003106.1, on the reverse strand, counting down.
GCCTTCTGCTCCTTGATACATCCAGGCAGTAGCTGTTACATGAGATTTTGTGCTTAGAAAGATAGACTGAAACAAAGCTTTGTTCTCCAGCTCTTTGGCAAGGAGGATGGCAATAGGGGAAAATTTCAGGGTCATGCTATTTGTATTTTCAAAGTGCTTTTCTTTAAAAAATCCTCTAGAGGCAGCAAGAAGTTAGAAACAACTTCATATTGCTGATCGCACATTCCAAACTGAAAGGGAAAAGGCTGAAACCTTGATGTTGAATGTCAAGATTTCTACTGGGGGTGTTTGTTTCATTTTTATTTTAACCAAGTGTCAGAGAGGGGGAAAAATTAAGAGCTGTATACAAAATCTTTTGAAGAACGCAATGACCTGTAGAATGAAGTTAGTAAAACTCAAGGCTATGCTTTGGCAAAGAAAAATAACTTCTCTATTAACTCTATTAAAAGCCAGTGGTGGGTTGCTACCGCTTCGGACCAGTTTGCCTGAACCAGAGGAAGAAATTTGCCCCCGCTCGCCGAACCAGCAGCGATGGCCAGCTGGCCATGCCCACTACCGGTACTCTGGTCACCACTGCTTGAAAGTGGCTGGAAAAGAACCTTCTGTGGATGCGCAAAGCCTTCTGCACATGCACAGATGGTTTTTACCTGGATGTGATGCTGGCGTGTGCATGCACAAAGTGAGTGTGCGTGCGCAAAATGTGCACTTCTGATGAGACGTGAACCAGTAGGAAAGGTAAGAGGAAACCAGCCCTGACCAACTTTATCTGAGAGCTATTAGCAGGAGGCCTGATTTATTTTTCAAATAGGGTTCTCTAGGAAATAGACTAGAATGGAAAGCTGAAACAATTATAAACCTCCTGGTAGAAAGCAAACCTTTTATATTTCTGCTGATAAAACTACACAGGTGTGCCCATGAACTTGTCAGAACCTGATTGGTACTTGAAGGAGATTTAACTAAGGTTGAAGCTCACTGAGAGCTGTTTTTTATATGAAACTACAGTGTGATTTGTCACATGGTACCATTTAGATCCATGATGGTGAACCTATGGCATGTGTGCCACAGGTGGCATGCGGAGCCATATCTGAGGGCACGTGAGGTGTTTCCCTATGTCAGGTCCAGCATAAATGTGCATGCTGGCCAGCTGATTTTCAGCCTTCCAGAGGGCAGGGGAATCCATTTTCACCCTTTCCAGGCTTCAGAGGGTGAACTGTTTTCCCCCTTCCTAGGCTTTCCTGAAGCCTAGGGAGGGCAAAAAACAGCCCAACTGGCCAGAGCCTTCAGTCAGGCCTGTGTGCATACACAGGGGAGCAGTGTTGGGAGAAATTGTGTGTGCATGTGCAGGGGGGGAGGGCTTTGCAGTATGGGTGTGGCATACGCATGCACCCTTTTGGCACCTGAGCAAAAACAGGTTCGCCATCACTGATTTAGATTGTATAACTTTGAGGAAAGTTACATTCTATTCACACTCAGATAAGCCTATTTAAATGTCTGGTAGGAACAGGTGAATCTGTAGATCTGCCATCATGACGTATTTCAGCTCTAGTGAACCCCCGTTCTTCGACAAAGAGTAGAGTGTGCACATAACTCTTTCTTGATCCAAATAAAAATGGACTCTTCTGATAATCCATTAAGAAAAGTACACCTTCACATCAATGGCATGCTTCCAAGGAATTTCAACTGAATCTTCAATGAAGTGCTTCCTCGGATTCCAGCTAACCATAATATCTACCGGTTAACATTGAATGTGCTTCACAAGTTAACCTGGAACTCTCCAGATGTTTTAACTTCCAATGTATCTAGGAGTCCAATCTCGCATCTACATTCTCTAATCTACATTGGAGAAGATTGTTGCAGATGTTTTTTTTTTATTTGTTGGACAAATATCATAGTTGATGTCTTCCATCAACCTCATCTTTCTGTCCTAATCGAGAGACTATTTTTCATCAGTAATGTTAAATGTACATGTATTTTTAATACTGATAAGTGCTATTCTGCTAAAAGCTTTTGAGACAATAAATTTAAAAACATTAAAATTTGCATCATAAAATAGAAAATTTAGGACTCCAGGTATAAAATTACGGTCAAATTTAATTAAGGAAATGGATTTGCACCTCTCATCTATACTATTAGTGCCAAGCATGAATTTTGTTACTACAGGAAGTCATCAGCAAAGGGAAGCATATGAAGAGCCAGGAATGACTGACCAGGGACATGGAATTAGATTTAGCTTTCATAACAAATCTAGCTTTTAGTGGCACTATCAAATTTAAATCAATTCATAGAATATTATTTGTCAGAAGTACTATACTTAAATGTTATCTCAGCTGTTATGCAATGTCCTGACCAACAGCTCTTCAGGGATCAGGAAACAGGCAGATTTCCAGGTGAACAGTATGAAAACTATTTCTCCAGGGATGAGATGGAATACTCTTTTCGATACCCATGCAAAACTAGGCATGCAATCTGGAAGAATGATTTAATTTGCAATATTGAAGAAAGCAGTGGTGAGATTGTCTAACCCTATATAATTGGTATAGCTGTGCAACACTTCGGCTTAGATATTCAAAAAGGTCTGTGCGCATTTTGGGAAGTAAATTTTAAATGATGTACATTCTAGGTAAGGGTCTGCACAGTTTACAATATACTACATAAAGAAAAAGTGATCAGTCTATTAGCACAATAACAGAGTTGGAAGGGACCTTGGATGTCTTCTAGCCCAACAACCTGCTCCGATACGAAATCCTCTAGCACCGTGATGGCGAACCTATGTCACACGTGCCAGAAGTGGCACACAGAGCCATCTCTCTGGGCATGTGATCCATCACCTGTTGCCCTTCCGGGTTCTGGTGCACTGATCAGCTGGTCTTCACGCAAGTGGGAGCTCTGGAAACCGGAAGAGCAGCCGTCCGATGTTCATGCACGCACCTGGCAGCTGCTTTTCCAGGTTCCGACATGTGCATGTGTTATAGCCAGTTGGTATTCATGCACGCTTGTACGCCAGAAATCAGAAAACCAGGTGGCCGATGAGCATGTATGCACTGAAAACTAAAAGAGCAGCAGTCCAATGTGCCCATGCGCACCAGGCAGCTGCTCTTCTGGTTTTCAGCGCGCACGCTCCCATTTCAACCAACACTGCTCTAGCATTTCAGACAAATTATTATCCAATCTCTTCTTAAAAACATCCAGTGTTATAGCACCCACAACTTTGGGTGACAAGTCATTCCCTTAATTAATTGTTCTAACTGTCAAGAAATATTAGTTCCTAAGTATTTTAGTATTAAATGAATATGATGTGCTAGAATTCATCAGGTTAAATATATTTCTCACCTATCCTTACAAAATACACTGCTGTGATTGCAATGGATACCTAGTCTTCATTTAAGGGGTTTACCGTATATAGAAGATTATATATAATTCCTGTCCTCCATTTATTAAATTTTCACAAGAAATGAACCAGATCAAGAATAAACCATTATATTCTGCAAGACAAATTAACACTCTTATTTGCCACATGAGAAATTGTCTGAATTAGAACCATACAAATTTTGAAAGTTCAGAAATTCTTCCAACGTCACACAAACACAACACCGATCTTTAAATCATTGAAATAGTCCAAATTTTTGGGGCTTCTGAATGAGCCTAAAAAATAATGTGTAGTTGATTTCGGGATTCACAAATTTAATGTAACCAACTTTTCCCAGGTTTTTGCAGAAACCAGAAAGAATAGGGACGGCTTAAATGAATTGCAAAAGATGCTATGCTTATGATCATTTTGAACATTACGTTACAGGTTAATTCCTTAATACCAAAACAATACTGTAGCTTAATTGTTGAGATATGCTATAGTGTTCTTTGCACAAAGAGCAATATCACATATCTCAAAGTTGGACTAGACCCAATATATTTATTTGTTAGTACCTTTTGTGACATAGAAATCTGAAAAGTGGATAAAGAAATCTTTGAAGTTAAGACTTGCTGATTTTAGAGTGCAGGGCATATAAATGCCAATGCTAGCTTCTCTTCCATCCTTTAATTCTCATTCACTGCATTGAAGCAATAAATATAATAAAATATTTAAGGATGCCAGGATTATTTGAAGGACTGCATATTGTACATCAGGGTTGTCAAACCCACGGCATCATGTTGTCGTCAAGTGATGTAGCGAGATTTTTTCCCCTCCACTAAAATGGCGATGGGTGTGGCCAGCGTGTGATACATACGGGCCACGGGCCGTGAGAAATAAGCACGATAACAACAATGAATCTTTTTTCACTGTTTCCAAGATATATGGCCATATAATACAGGGTTTCTTCTCTGAACCAATCCTCTCCTCCATTCTAAAGTACATACTCTATGAGATGAATTCATATCTTTTCTTCATCTAAGTGCTGCAATTAATCTTGGAGTAGGGGCCAGGACCAGTACTTCAAAAACTAGGAATGGGTGAGAACCTGAGAAAACTTTAATTAAATATTTTAACCATGTTAACTGAATACGTTGAATACAAATGCTCCCATGTATTTAGTGCTGTTCCTCTTTTATCATACTAAAAAGTACCTTTTATCAGCAACTTTGAGGGAGGTACCAGGGACTTTGTTTATTTGGGGGTTGTCATGGAATCTGGAACCTAAACTGTTGCTTTAAGTTATTAGCCACTTTTGAAATTGCTTTGAGAGAATTTTTGTGTGTGTGCTATTAACAAACATTAACTGTGATCTAGTGAAATATAAATTATGACAGTAAAGCCTAACTTGTTTGTTAGTGCAGATCATTACATCTTCATTAAAACATATGAAGGATCTTTATAAATAGAGTGATACCTATGGACCAGAGGTTGCTTCCTACCGGTTCTATCCGGTTCTATAGAACCATTAGTAATTTGGTGATGATGTCATGGACCCGATCCCATCGGTGTCTCCGTGGCCGCCGCCATCTAGTTTTTCATTGCTGTGTGCACAGATGCACATGCGCTTCATGCACGCACACGCAGCATGACCCTGAGTGAACCAGCAGCAAAAATATCCAGAACCCACCCCTGCTACGGACACTGTAATTTACAATTCCCCAGAATTGCTCCATAGGGCTTCAGCATTATGAATCATTCAAATATAAGGTTATCAAATATCACAAGAAACAATACCAAAATAAAATACCCAAACTATGCCAAAATTTCACCACTTACTTGAAACTCACATAGGATTTGGGGCATTTAAAAAACTCCCTGTTGGGGCGATATGGGATATGGTATAAGAGCACCTCCTAGTCGTCTCTCCTCTGTGGCGTTTTCCATTGGGGTACTTTAATTGACAGAATAAACTACCAGTGTTGTTGTTTTTCAGTTGATCTTTCTGTCCTACTGGCACATTTTTAATGTCAATGATGTCCTGGCCATTCCACTAGCATAAAGGGCTTTTTATCAGAGTCTCTTGCCATTAGATCTTGAAAACAGAATGGTGCCCATAGCCACTAAACAATTAAGGTTGAAGTTTAGGGAGGAATATTTTAAAGTTTCTCCAAGGGGAAAAAAAATATTTCCATTTTTGTATTTCATCTTCTTAACAATATGAGATTGAATGCATTAAAATAATTGTGAGAGTTAGGTTTAAAAGTATCAGGTCAAATATTCAGCTACTGCAATTCATGTTTAATTCATTTCACCAAGAAAGAATATTAATAGAGGCACTTAGAAAAATAAATACGATTGTTGGATTATTTGTACATTCTTTGAACAGATATGTTAAAATATATATAATATAGCAATGATATTTCACAATATTCTTATTCAAACATGCTTGTGAAGGCTATTTAACTTTCTAGTACAGAGGGAAACTTTGCTGTTAACTATAAAGTACCTGAAGTTATATGTGATGTTTAGTGGTAATTTTGCTTACAATACTGTATAGGTTTGAGAGAGAAAAAGTCCTGCCAAGTTTCCATTCTAAAATATTTCCATTGCTATGTTATTGCTTGATTGCTCTGCTTTCATAATCTCATTTTAATATTCCTGCTTACAACAAACATAAAACTCATGGACCACACAAAGGTAAGAAAATCTCCTACTCAGTGCTGTTACCTGTGTATTCATTTGGAGAACTGTAAGAGTGGGGAGTAAAACAACACGAAAACCCCAAAATGTTGACGCAAACTCATCTGCAATGTTAGCAGTGGGAAAACATGGACTTTTAAGATTTAACTGGAGGATTGAAGGTGTTTTGAAAAGTTTAAAAAAAAAAAATTGAATATTTACTCCTGGAGATACCAGTAATTAAGAGGCTGGCAAATGAATTCCACGCTCAACAAGAGAGTTACAAAGCAATAGACCTGGAGAATAAATGGCTTATTTGACCATCTAAGAATACACCAATGACCTGTGAATATTAAAAAACCATTGAAAAACAAACAACATGCTGTGTTATGGATCCCCCATTGTAATTTTCTAGCACTGGTTTTGTCCAAAGTAACACTAAGGAAACAGGCCAAGAACAGGAAACTTTGCTTCCATCACATGGACCGGACATCACATGAACTGGGATTCCATCACATCCTCCAGAGATTGCTTTCCAATGAGACAGCTATGTAATTTGGAAGAGGCAGTTTACCCCTTCCCCATACCAACCTACCCGCCCACCTCCTTTTTATCTCTCTCAACTTCAAAGTTTTCAGAAATGAACGGGAATGAGTTCGTTCAGAGGTCTTGCTTTTCTATTCCCAGGTTCAATTTTTTTTAAATGTCCAAAATGGAGCAAAAATCCACATTTCCACAAAAGAGAGCAGCCCCATGTGTCCTAGGCTCTGTGGATCTTCCACTCAGACACAAATATGCAAATCTCTTACATTGTTTTCCTTCTGTTTCCCGTTTTTCCTAATTTAGACACTACTGTGTGACACATGTGTTGAACAGGGTGAGTAAGATCCTTTAACTAATAAAATCAGTTTTGTCCCACTTTTGCTCAACAGATGAGACAATCATCTTTGAATCTTTCCATTTCTTTTAAAACATAGAAGTTTCTTTTTTTTTAATCCATGACATAAAAGTAGAAGTAGAAAAGTAAAAAGTTGGTTCTTTTCCCAGATACATTTAAAAATGCCTTTTCTTTAGTATGAGTTGTTACAATTCCTTCTATTTCTTCATTCATCCGGAATTGCTATTTCTGAATTTGTATTATTAGAACTACTATGCCATGTAGGAGCTGCAAAAATCTGAACAGCCACTGGGACGCAGGAAAGAGTTACTCTGTTTGTTTGTCTGGAATCTCATGCTCCATGTGTTTTTAGTGTCCACCCATTTTTTTAAATCCCAAAGATCATAGATTTACTACAGCAACAGCTTACACCTTTGTACAGCTTTGAGGAAACATATTTGTGGTATCAAATCAACTGCCTTACATACAGACTGTGCTAGAATGGAAATATTTTTTTTCCTATCCTTGTATCAACATTGATATCATTCTCATTCTTTGGACTTCATAAATTAAACATTTGGATTTTCTTTTCTTTTCTTCTTCTGCTTAATCCACAATTCCACTATTTTACTGTAACTTAAACTTTTGAATTCTCAAGAATTCAAAAGCTTGCAAATATTCTGGAGTGCCATTTTGGTTAAGAAAAAGATACCAGAATTTAGCAATACTAATGGAAGTGATTTAGAACATTGGAGGACTTGAAAATGCAGACTGGAGGACCACAACAGAAATTATAAAAGAGGGAAAAAGATAACATGCTTGTCACCTCCTTGCATGACAAGCTTATATTTGCGAATGTGTAAATGGGTATTGTGTTTATCTTACTTAAATCAATGCCTTATAAAAGGGTGCGAAAATATATACTGTGATACTGATTTGCAGCCAAAGCAAGCTCAAGAGTTTTTTTAAATTTATGTATGCCCGTAAGTACAAACCAGAGGTGGGATCCTACCATTTCGGACCGGTTCTACCAAATACGTAGTACGCTGCTGGTGTAGTCACAGAGCCGGTTCTGCTCCGTGGGCGCTGCCATCTTATTTTTTAAATTTGTTTTGGGAGGGGGTTGGAAATTTTTTTTTCTGCGCATGCGCAGAAGCTGAGTTTCCGGCACTGCGCATGCATCGCCATCTTGTTTTTGGCCTTTTGGAGGGGGGATTTTGGGATGCTTTTTTCTACTGCGTATGCGTGCACGCACAAGGCACGCCCACACGGTGCAGGAGACAGCAAACTGGTGGCAAGGTAAGTTAGTACCCACCCCTGGTACAAACCTGCTCCATTGGAAATACAACAGTATTGATAGTGGTGTAGACATGCCTGAAATTGCTCTGTTAGAAATACAGTATACCAGTGGTGGGATTAATACCGATTCTGTGGGCATGGCTTGGTGGGTGTGACAGGGGAAGGATACTGCAAAATCTTCATTCCTTCCCCACTCCAGGGGAAGGTTAGTGCAAAATCCCCATTTCCTCTGATCAGCTTGGACTCAGGAGGCAGAGAATAGATGGGGGCGGGGCCAGTCAGAGGTGGTACTTACTGGGTCTCAGAACTACTCAAAATTTCCTCTATCGGTTCTCCAGAACTGGTCAGAACCTGCTGAAACCCACCTCTGAAATATACCATATAATAATTCATTTATACAATGTACTACAAGTATTTAAAAAAATAGACAAATACTTGTCTCTGCAATTATCTGCTAGCAACATGAATGGAGAGTTGCAAGACATATGTGTATTCCAGAAAAATCTCTCCTCTCAACAAATATTGATAATATTTTTGTCTTTCTCCTTCTGAAATGTTTGGAGGAAAGTTACGTCAGCTGTATTATCCCATCAAAAGATGTTAATATATTTCTAAACGTAGCTTTTGATTGTCTGTCAATGAGAAGAGATTCATACTTTATTTCGTCTATCATATTTTATATACTGAATTATTAGTTCCAAAATTATTGACTTTCCCCACATATTGCATTTTTTAAAAACTGACATTATTATCATCCTATAGTACCCATTGGGCAGCTGATATGAAATTAGAATGGTACCTAGAGAAGCATAGGTAGCTAAGCAATCACATACATTCCTCAGATAATCAACATCAATTTCCCATTAATACTGCTATCATTCTGGCTATGTATGGCATATAGAATCACTTGTACATTTCATAAACTTCTAGAGGCAATGACAGCTAGGTCTTCAATGTCATTCACAAACTAAACACATAAAATAAATGCAAATAATATGGCATCTTTTTTTCGATTTATTAATATGCTTGCACATTAAACACAATAAAAGTGACATTGGCAGAAAACAGTTTGAGGCTATGGAAAACACAGGAAGAATTTTGTGTTGTTGTTTTCAACAATGTTTTAAAAACATTCTAAACAGTATTTAGAAATTTAGAAACAGTGTTTCGGAAATTTGACTTTCAGTTCAGATAGAGCCATCAACGTTCCATTGTCATTCATATATTCATGTTATTTCTTCCTCCTGCTATTTTCTCCATAACAACAACCCTGTGAGGTGAGTTGGGCTGATTCAGAGTGGTCCAAGGTCAGCCAGCCAGTTTGCATGCCCAAAGCAGCACTCAGTTTTCTGCTTTCTAGCCAGCACCTTAACTACTATGCCAAAATGGCCCCCCTGTATCTCTGTTATCAGATACCCTGTTCTTAGCTGCTCTGGGGAGAAAAACATAGAATCGTTTGTGGGTTCAGAATAATCATTTATTCCTGCATTCTACTTCCATGTGTCATGAGGATATAGTTTAAGATAATGACTTTATTTTGTTATATTTAGGAACAAATTCTCAGCAGTATCCCATCCTTGAACAGGGAGGCTAATTTTTGCCAACGTAATAGCCATTAATAAACTTATCCTCCTTAAATTTCCCTAATCCCATTTTTAAAAGACCATCACCTCACCCTGAGGCAATGCATTCCATGTGTTAATTATACATTGTATGAAGAATATAATGCCCATCCCTTTTTACTGGATAAACATGATTCTTCATGTTTTGAAACAGGATGCACAGAGCATGCTTTCCCTTCAATCTTTCAACACCATTCATAATTTAGATTTAGATCATCAGCTTGTCCCGAGGGGCTAGCAGTATATGTTAAACAGAATCTAAAGCTTCACTTTACACAATAGATGCTAAGTTGATCTGGCGATTCAGGCTATTAGGGATAAGTCTATTTTGCTGCATGACAATCCATATAATTACATATAAAGCTTGTCCAAATAAATATCCTGATTCAGGCAACCACAAGATTACCAACCAGCTGGGTGTACACTTGCAGAAAAGGACTTTGAAATACATTTTCACCCAGTTTTATGTACTTTAATGGACGCGTTGATTCTTTCCACAGTGGGTTTTTCTCAATCCAATACCGCTGTTCTACAAGCAGAAATTTATATTCAAAGATAAATATCATTATTCAGATCAAATAGAACAATAAAGCCCAGATATGTAATATTCTAACTAAAGTAACCATGTTATTTACATTTCATTTTGTCATTTGAATCAATGGGAAAGCATTGATGGGCTTAATACCCATCAATATCAAGAAAATACCGATCAGATTAAAACCATTGTCCCACAAACAATCATATTACAAAGTTTTTTCAGCAAAATTCAGTAAAACACTGAATTCAAGGAAAGACATTCCTTGTAGAGAGTGCAGCTTACATTCTAAATATGTGCTAATTTTTTGTTTATTATAAACAAATAATTTGATTTCTGTTGCTGTACGTTTTTTTTAAAGTGGTTTCAACAGATCTGATATTATAATCATATGTCTTTTTGCTTTTATCTGAGTCTGTAATCTTAGGATAGTATTCATAGGACTGCAGGTTTGGATGATGGGGTAAGATCCTTGACTCATGGCAATTAAATTTATGTTGTAATTCCTAGTACATAAACAGTTCCCTTCCCGCTTTTTAGAATGTGTTCAACATTATATTGAAGTAAGCTCACAATTTATGTATGAACCAATTGTGAGTACAGAGTTGCAAATGCAGTAGTATAATGACACCTAAAGCATGATGAATATATGGATGCCCATGGACACTATAAATGTTTCATTTGCATTTGAAAATCATCCCACTTGCAAATACTTGTTTCCCAACACCTGACAAAATATCTAAAAAGCAGATTGTCAATAGCACCTGGCAGTCCAGAAGCAGAGAACCAGGAAAGTATTCCTTGGATAGAGAAAAAAATGCTCAGAAAGAAACAATCAGATACAAAGGTCAGATGGATGGCAGGGGCAATGGGATTGCTCGGAATCTATTTCAACAATTTCTGCCATTTGCCTCCATCATTCCAAATCCAGGTGTCATGAACTTGCTGTCCATAAATCTAAACTGAATTAAACATCTCTAACAGTTATCAACTCCTTTGAGAAGGCTACAGTAGTACAGGAAGTTCCACAAATGATCCATTATAAACATGAACAACCTCTGAGCTGAATGCTATTGAATATAAGAGTTCTAAGTATGAGATTCATGATACATAATGAATAGTTAGGCCAAAGAAGTTTACAGAATGATTTGTCAAAACCTTTATCAAATACTGACTGCTGATAATTTCTCAAGAGACTTTTTTTCCAGATTAAGTAAAAAAAAAAAATCTTGACTCTCTTCTGAAATGATTCATTGGAAATTGATTTATCTGTTATGAGATCACAACTTCTCTTTTTTCTCTGATCAAAGCAAAAAAGGTTGTAAAGACTAGCCATAAGTGGTGACACCTGCCTGCTACCTCAAATATGCCATTCTAGACTGGAAACCCTTTATGGACTTTTTGCTAAAAATTGATAGAAATGAAATGGTGATCTGCAGATATATAGATTAAAAGGGGACGTATGGGGAAAGAAGGAAACTATGTTATGTAAACTTGGGAGGACAGAAACAGTATAATGTTTGTAACTGCTGTGAAGAAAATTAAAAGTTGCTTCTTTAAATCTTTTTTCTTTCTCTTGATCTATACTATCATTCACATTTTTCTATCTTTACCCTTTCTACTTTTTATATGCTTCTCTCTTTCCTATATTTTTTCTGTAGCTCTTAATTTTGTAAAGCAAAACTCCTTCTATAAAAGCATACAGTATATGAATAAAGTAAAGGTAAAGGTTTCCCTCGCACATATGTGCTAGTCGTGCCCAATTCTAGGTGGCGGTGCTCATCTCTGTTTCAAAGCCGAAGAGCCAGCCCTATCTGAAAACATCTCTGTGGTCATATGTCTGGCATGACTAAACACCAAAGGCACATAAAATGGACACCTAACATAAAAAATGTCATTAAAAAAGCACAACAAAGAATGTTCTTTCTGCGGCAACTCAGGAAGCTCAAACTGCCCAAGGAGCTGCTGATACAGTTCTACAGAGGAATTATTGAGTCTGTCATCTGCAC
>JANHFT010003106.1:102899-113562 GCA_032467955.1 Pseudoxenodon macrops | reverse complement strand
GTTTTCTCTACTTTATATGATTACCATTTACCAGAACAGTGTTTCTTTTTTCTCTTAAGACCTGCTTTTTAAAATTATGGAAGACCCCAGTATGAGTTATATTTATCAATATTTACCATATTAAAAATTAAAAGTGATGCATTCACTACACTCACTATTGTCTGGTGGGATTTTAACATTGCATAATTTTTCAACGTAGGCTGGGAAATAATTTTGGTATCATGGGTCCCTGAGTGGATCTTGGGGGACCTCAACCATATTTTAAAACTTTGCACTGTTTTAATAGATGTCTATAGCTTTGACTATTTTCCTTTGACAAAGTTCCGTAGCTTTAGATCATTTCCACATAAATATATGAGTAACATAAGGTGTGAGTGAAAAGAACTGTGGGATCCCTGAAATATTAAAAATGCAATAGAGCATTTTTATGTTGTAGGTGTCACATCGTGATCCTTCTCAGAGGAAGCTATCCTAACTCAATATTTTGCTAGACCAAAGTCTTTTCAAAACTGCTGGAGAACAGTGATCTTTTTCCAGGTCTGTCTCTTTCACAATTACAATACATGAATTAAAAGTCAAGGTATATTTTCAGCGCTATAGATTTTAATATCCCCATCGCAGAGGATTTGAAAAAAAAAACCCAGCTGAATCCCTTTCCAATGATTTTCCCCAAAAAAGAGAGAGAGTAGATGATGAAAACAGGAGTACATGATGAATTTAAAAGTTTGAGTGCAATTTATCTTTCTTTGCACAGAACCATTAAGCACCTGCCTCTCCTTATGTAAAATAAAATACACGCTAGAAGCAAAAGCTTCAAAGGCAGCTTTAAAATGACAACTCAACTAAAGTTAAGAAACAAGCCTCAAATCATCTATAAGCAGAGAATGCCCTAGCTATAACTATCAGCACCACCTATGTATGGTATGGATTTAAAATAAATTGAAACTGCTGGAAGAATACGATACTGGCAGCACTTGGCAATAAGCACCACATTCTTCAGCTTCCTACAGTGCCTTCACACTGGGTTTACAAGTACTTTAAATGGTAGTGTTTTAAAACAATTTAGAGTACTTTAAATTAAAGTGCTATTAAAAAAATCATTCATGTTAGGAGATATGCTTTTGTACAAATGGCCAGAGGACACCCTACAGGATCCAAACCAGAACTATAAAACTTTGACAGTATCCTTGCAAAGAATGTTTAAGATTTAGGCTGGACCTCATTGGACATTGTTTAGTTTCTCCACATCTGCTCAAGGCATTTGAGAACTGACAGCTGCCAAAGAAGACTATACTGAATAACATTATTTTTAGGAGCTTAGTGTCAGGGTATAGAATGACAGAGCAGTTTTCAAGGGCTGGCAAGCAGCCCATTGTTGGCTCAAAACATTGGACCAACTTTCTGGCCAAAATGCTACTTGCAGCATTATCTGGTAATTATCTGGGCTGCAAAAATCTGGATGACCACTAGAAGTCAGGAAAGAGATATGGAAAAGTCCTACAATCTCTGGATTTTGTAGCCTAGATATGATAACCCAAGGGATTTGGTGGCAGTAGACAAAATAGTAAAGTAGTCCCTAGTCTAGCCATACAATGTTTTCACAGGAAAATAGAAAACTGATTTATAGAGCCAGATCATTGGCTTACCTTTTTGTACCCCAATTGTGAACTTGAGAACATTCGACATGACTTGATTTCTCATTAAATCACTGGTTGCTCGGATTAATCACAACATTTTCTGTACCTTCTTTATATAAAAACCACCAACACATTTCCAATCCGCTAATTTTCAAGATTAGACACTCATATCTTCTATTTCACTTTTTCTCCTCCATTTTGATTAAGACCTGCTCAAACAAATTCATGACGTTCCTGCATTTGTACATCACTCACAACACCATCATCTGTAGACTGGAAATAATTTTGAGTGTTAGAATTGATACTGAACAGATCAATGGTCTGACTCAAGGTTGGCTTTGGCCATAACAAATTCTTTGAATTTTGAAATAAAAAGTAGTAAAGATGGAGTCTGTAAACTTCACCATATCTCATCAGCATGGCATGGCTGGCTGCTACAGATCTCAGCACTCTAGGAACCTAATTTTGATGCCTGGGACTGTTTTAAAAACTGGGGTAAATGGGGTTCGTCTTTCATTTCAGTTTGTTCCAAAATAATTAGAATGCTAACAGCCCATTTATATATCCAAACCATGTCTGCAACCATTCTAAGTATTCATATCCTTTACTTGTAAAAGTATGTTCTCCAAACCTCTTCCAAATATAAATGTGTTGAATGATTGGTAATGAGGGAGTTGAGCAAGCAAGCCTCAGGCTTTCTAACTGTAGATTTGGAGCCAAGTTCTTAAATGAACAGTGTTAATGACATTCATTGGAACAAGATATCTTCATATATATACACACATACTATTACCAGTCTTTCAGTTTTTATCCGTATTGCTCTGCACAAATGTTCTTTACATTCTTTCTCTTATAAATAAACACAGAAATAGGAGACAGATTTCACTAAATTTCTCAGAGGGATTTTCCTCCCACAACAGTTTTTAAGAATAGGGAAATTACTCTTAATGGTCACAGAAGCCCAGTTTCTTTCTGGTTTGCAGATGGCGGACCCGTTTCAGAGAAAATTTGACAAAGTGGGTGGGGAAAATTTAAAAAAAAGAAACATCATTAGTTTCCTAGACAAATTAAGGAAAGCTTGCAGTGCTTTGCTTCTAGACTTCCTTCCAGGCCTTATTTGTAATTCCATCTAAATCATGGCTTAGGGAGGCTTCAATCTCCTTGACAAATTTCATCCCATACTGTTTAACGTCCAGAGAGTTAGCAATAGCAATAGTATTTATACTTATATATAACTTCATAGTGCTTTATAGCCCTCTCTAAGTGGTTTACAGAGTCAGCATATTGGCCCTCACATTCTGGGTTCTCATTTCACCAGCCTCGTGGGGATGACTGAATCAACCTTGAGTCAGTCATATTTGAACTGTTGGCAGTCAGCAAAATTAGCCTGCAATACCGCATTCTAACCACTGCGCCATCATGGCTCTTAGGCTGTATAGTTGTACACCTGTTCCTTCTGAAACATTTTTCCCTTTTAATTCCATACATTTCTTGCTTCATTGGTATTCTTCTGCTACATGGTATATCTTTGATCCTTGAATATTGATACTTTCTTTCAAGGAGCATCTTCATTAGCAGATGTACATTTAGCCATTGACTTTTACAACTAAAAGTGACTAATCAGATACAAAACCACAAGAAAAAGAAATAAATTTACTAGAAAATATAATATTTACTTCATTATGCTAAGAACATGTATATATTTATTGCTTAGTTTCAAGACAAAGATGAAGATATATGAAGATTTATTACTTGACTCATAAGCTCCATATTCTCTGCCTACTTGTTATATTCTCTAGAATATTTTCTTTATCATATCTGCAAGTTTCCTCAAAAACACATAAGGAGTAACTTTTTCTTTAAAGTTTTTTTTTTCACTGAACCTTAGTTCCTAGTGTAAATATCTGTATCTCTAGGCTACATTGAGAGACATCTCAAAAACCACAGCTTTTTAAAACAATACTTTAAATACTCATCATTTGGGAGCACACTAAAGGTGAATAATGGAAGCTAAATTAATGCTTGACTATTTGTTATACTCAACCTTTCTTGACATATTTTGTATTTTTTCTAATATATTTAATGTCACAGGAGGATAGCATGAACTATTTTCTCTTCACCTTTGAAATATTCACTTTAACAAATCTGTATACATTTCATTATCTTGGTGTTTAATCAATGAAATAAGAATATAAACCTGTAACACAGTTAGCAAATAACCAACAAACTCAATAAACATAGCAATGTACCTCAAAGAATGCAACCACACAGCTAGCATGCAAATGTCATATACATCCTCTCCAATTGCCTGTATCAAATGTCACATTTGCTTAAAGAATGTGAGTTAATAATGATTGGACTGTTTACCCTCTACCCTCTGGTCAACATTTACTTAATGCTGCAGAGACAGTACAGAATTCTGCCATATTGAGAGTACCGTAATTGATGGGTTCAGATCCACCAAAACTAAATGGATATGCGATACAATCAGATGTGCCTTATCCTTTTCATTAAACAGGGAGGAGACAATGGGACAAAACAGATGTCCCTGAAGATTGCCCAGTGGAAGACATGACTTGCTGCAATTACTTTGCCTGTTGCATGTGGGCGAAGTTGGTGATCAACATCAAAGTCATTACCCCTCAAGAAGACCTCCCAAAAAGTTGATGTATGACTGTGCGGTCAAATTTAATTATTAAAAAAATCATTGTCTGAGATTCTTTTTAGTGCTCTTATATCTTTGACAGATTTAAAAATTATGGCCAAACCATATGAGCCTAATTTCATCTATTCCACTTAAACTGAAATTTGTCAGACAAAGTACTGGAATATGGTTGTCAGTCCTGCTGGAAAAACATATAATTTTAGACAAAAATTAAAGAATGCCAAGCTCTGGTCTCAACCTTGAGTATGTTTTCAACTTCTATATCATATTTAAAAAAGAAAGCTAAAGGATATCTTGTGGATTTTACTCGGATAGTCATTGCCAACTACAGGGTGTGGTGCTCATCTCTGTTTCAAAGCTGTTGAGCCAGCGCTGTCTGAAGACATTTCTGCGGTCATGTGGCCAGCATGATGTCACGTAACACTGACCTTCCCACCAAAGTGGTACCTATTTATCTACTCACATTTACATGCTTTCAAACTGCTAAATTGGCAGGTGTTGGGGTGAAGACAGAAGCTTACCATGTCACGTGGCACTTGTCTTTTGAACCTGGGCAGCTGGCATCTTAACCGCTGAGCCATTGCACCACCTCTGTGCTGTAGTGGACCCACAGACATTTATACTCATTACTTGTACCAAATTCCAATATCAGCAAATAGGAAAACCCAAGTCTTAGCCTCAGATAGCTTGATGGTTATTGATAGATTATATCCTAAAAGAAAGAATTTGAGGAAAGCTGTGACAATTCTTAGACACAGCATATTCAACTCTCTAACAAATTTTGAGAATGCATTCTAAATATAAATCTCTTATAAAATGCATAGGGCTGTGAAGTAGGTGTAGTCAAAGCAGCAAATGGGTGGGCCCAGGTTTTCCAATCTCGTTCACTTTTGTGCTTTTATAAGCTGTTTCTTTCTCTAATTGAAATATGTGAGAATTGGCTGCAATCTCATTTGAAGAGGCGCTTCAGTTCAGAAATTCAAATTGTTCTACTTCAGTGCTTGTAAATGATGCAAGAAATTTGATTTGACCATCTGCTTTTCTCCAGGGAAAAAAAGGGGGGGCTGCATAGAAGCCCATTCTGTCACCCGGACTGAACAGCGTGGATGCTCTGATCTTTCACTTAGATCCTGAGTGCCATTCCGGTTAAGTGCTTTGCTTCAAACAGATGCTTTAATCAAAGCTAACATCACACTGAAATGCACAAACTTAATGCAACATTCCCTATTATGTTAAAACTATTGCTTAATTTTACCTTACTTGGAAACTAACAGCCTCTACCAAGGAATATGCTGTAGGTCTCAATATCCCCAAAATGCAGATTATACTTCTAGTTCAAGACATTCCTGAATCGTATCATTGAATCTTCTATATTAGGGGTCTCTAACCTCCAGTCCATGGACCGGTGTTAGTCCGTGGCATGCCATAAACTGGGCCATGCAAAAAAGCTAAACTTCATCCACGGGATACAGGCAGCATGTGAAACCAGTCCCCCTCCGGTCCACAGAAAAACCTCTCTCCCTGGAAATTGTCCCTGATACCCAAACAATTGGGGTCTACTGTTCTATATACTACTAAAATTCTCTTTTCTACTTGTCTGTTTGTAATGTCAATTAGCTGAAATGGTGCATCATAAGGCACCAATTTTTGAAGCAAGGTAATCTCAAACTGACTAATTTAATGCATCCAAAATCGAAGAACCATTAATCCAGTGGAGTTAAAATATCAAGGATTTAGAGAACAGCTGTAAACACAAAATGTGTGGCTGCTGCAACACTGCCACAATCAACCATGGTCACGTGATAGTAATTTCCAACACTTCCTGCCAGCTTCCTACAAGCAAAGTCAATGGGGAAGCCAACAGGAAGTCAGAAGTCACTCTCGCTCCAGTTGCGTTATTGCTGACCCGTGGTCTGTTTCTGTTTCTCTGTTTAGATAAGGGAATATCTCTGAAGGATAAACCAATGGGTCATGAGTTTGTTAGTGTTCTTTTTTAAGCTAGATCCTATTTGGTCTTACACCAAAAAAACTACTTTAAGTTCACTGGAGCTTATTCTTACATAAGTCTATTTATATTTACAGCCAACTATAATATTTTGGATTACAGCTACCCAAAACCATTGGCCCTGCTGGTTGAGGAAAATGAAATTCAAAATATCTGGAAAGAATTACTTGTCACGACATATAGAACTTCAATTTTTTTTAAAAAGTTGTATGTCTGAGTGCTTAATGAGTCAATCATCTAACATGAGTTAGAAGGGATGAACATGAGTTTTTCCAGCTATTACTGAATTATACTTCCAAAAAATCCCAGCATGGTCCTTGGGAAAGGATGCTGATAGCTGTTGCTATTAGTAGTAGTAGTATCTGTGTGTGTGTGTGCGTGTGCGTGTGCGTGCGTGCATGCGTGCGTGCATGCAGTGGTGTGGCTTGGTGGCGTGGCAGGGGAAGGATATTGCATTCGCACTTCATTCTGGGGCCAGCCAGAGGTGGTATTTGCCGGTTCTCCAAACTATTCAAAATTTCCACTACCGGTTCTCCAGAACCTGTCAGAACCTGCTGAAGCAACCCTGGGTATGCTTCTTATATCTCCAACTTTGTAATTGGGATTTCCATCCTTCCCATCACACTCTACTTCATTATGTTTTTCCTTTATTTTCTTCTTTCTCTTTACTCCCTACCTCCTTGTATAATTGGTACTGGATTTTCCTTGTAATTAGGTTCTAAAGTTCTTGAAGATTGGGCCTCCCTCCCCCTTCAATTTTAATTTAAAGGCTTTCTGATAACTAGATGAGCCAGTCGTTTTCCGAGTATATTCCTTCCAGTTCTTGTGAGTTTCACTCCGTCCCTTTTTCCATCAAAACCTTGTTTTGTACTTTATGTTACGCACTGTTATTCTGAATGGGACAGCATAGAAGTTTTAATAAATGGTTGTTGTTATACCTGCTCTTTGTATTGCCAATGATTAGGATTGTTGTGGGGGAAAAATAAGAGGGGAAGATGCGTTGCATGTGTTTGCCCCCTTGAGTTGTTTGTAAAGATACATCTATGCTATAATTGTCAACTTTACAGTGCCTTGGGTAACCTACCTTCAAGTTCCTTTTTGTATTCTAATAGAATGGAGGAAAATCTGGATAAACAAACAGTTTCCAGACCTTCCTTCCTTTCAGCAGTTGAGCTATCTCCAAGAAATGGACCTGTGGATGCTACTGATGTTAAAAAAAACCTATACGGTGATTTTTCATCAACGTTCAATGCAAGCCAGGTAACAGAATAAACACTGGAAATTTATTTATTCAGTTTATATGACCACCCCATATCAAACAATAGGGTGATGACTTTGGGGTGATGAACAATCACAAATCAATTAAAATCAAATGCAAACATGATGCAATATACACAGCATAATATGTACAGGAGCCAAGAAAAATTATAATCAATAGATGTTATTATGACCTGGAAATGGGCTCTTAACACACCCGGGATCTCCTTTTTGCTCAAAGATCCTGTTTCACAGTGAGAGGAAGATTTAAAAAAAAAAAAGAAAAATCTTAAAGAAATAACTAGGGAAATAATGGCTGAGGAAATGGCTTAGGACATTTGAGTCAATGTGATAAAATGGATTCCACAGTTCGATCCAACTAGTCAGTTGTTGGTAACAGACTCTTAACACAGTTTCAATCTATATTTATTTTAAAGTTACTATCTTAGAGGAGAGAGTCCAGTCCAATGTTACTCAGAGATACTTTGGATGGGGATTACAGGGGAGTTAAATGTTGTTTAAATAGATCCTAAGGGCTTCATATGCTAGTTTGTTGTTAAGGTAGAGAAGCACGAAGTTACTGTTTTGCTGGTGCAAAAGATCTTGAAAATATAGTGGCAAAAATCAACACTAGAATAACATACTCCAGAGAACCAAATTGCGATCTTCATCTGCCCTTAAGTTTAAGTTTTCATTTTCAGTGGTCAAGTCTTCAGCTACATTCAAAGTCTTAAAATCTTGAGATAAGTAACGTCCTTTTTAAAAACACCTGACAGTAATACTTTACATGCTGTCCTATGTTGCACAAAAATGACACGTATCAATACGGTGCGTTTAGGAATAGCTGGTGAGCTTTTTCATAGTGAAGAACTGACAAGGCTTTGCTGTAATAAGTGAAATGTTTATTCTCTGCGTATGAGAAAGATGAAGAGAAAATAAAGAAGATAAGTGGAAATATGTAAAATGCAATTAATGTAAGATTGAAACCGATAGGAACTTGGGATAGGAGGGGAATGTAAACCCCTTATTGTGTTTATATGTTTGTGTTTGTATTCGATTGTGTGTATGTCTTATTTTATAGAATAAAAATCTTTATTTAAAAAAAAAGAGAAAGATGAAGAGAAAGGACTGTGGGGAAAGGCTTGACTAAGGGGGTAAAAAATGTTGTCTGCAGTTGTAAGTTTGGGACATTCAAAAATCATTGGGCACGAACCAGATTTTTTATCACTTTTTCTTTTCATTAGAGAGAGAGCCTGGAATCAAAAGAACAAATTCATGTTTGCCTTCGGGTCAAACCAAATTTAGAGTTGGAAAAAGAACATGATGCTCAGGTATTATTCAGCTAAAAGAGCTAAAAGCAAAACCTCCTTAAAATTATGCTAAAACGTCATTAAAATTATGCTATCTGCCTGGCTCTAAAAGATTCCCCCCCCCGCCCCCCAATTTTTCTTATAGGGTTGTGTTTCTGTGGTTGACTCAACAAGTATTATATTAAAAGCTCCTAAAGGCTCCAAGACATTTCGCCTTAGTGAAAAAAACCTGCGACAATTGGTGCAGAAATTTACTTTTTCCCAGGTAGGGCCAGTTTCCTGATCAGTAATATGAAAATGTTGTGCATGTTTAACAGAATTATTAAACAATTAGAAAAGCTTTTAAAAGCGAAGACTCAATATATTTTCTGCAATTTTTATAATTTCTTTCTTGTCTTATTTCTTAGGTATTTGGGCCCAAAACGACACAAGAAGAACTCTTCGATGGTGCTGTGAGGCAGCCTATGTTAGATTTCCTAAGGGGACACAGTCGGCTAATATTCACTTACGGTGTTACAAATGCTGGGAAAACCCACACCTACCGGGGTACATATGAGAAACCCTGATTTGTTTAAGCTATACATTTCAGCTAAGGTTGCTTATTGTTCTCTTGGTGGCACACAATAATTGCACAGTTCCAGCGGTTACTTTTTGGGGGATATTTAGATTTGAGAAGACGAAAAGTTCAGACTTTTCTATATTTCATTGGCAGCAACTTCAAAGCCTTAAGCCATCTTTCCTGTCTCTGCAACCTGAGTTTCAAACAATAGATGGCACAGATTGCGTCTTCTTGCATGCAAAATGCGCCCTCTTCTATTCAGTTAGAGCCCTTTCTCTCAGCTGAAGGAAGGTACCTTTCTTGAATTCAATAAATGTGCCACTGTATTGGGGTGGGTTCTACTTAACTTTCCTAGCAAGTATTGCCTCGAAACTAATCCTGTGCATGAGGCTTTGCGCATGCGCAGAGGGTTATTTTTGAAGCAATATCCACCATGAGGATTGATTTTCTCCCGGAGAACTGGCTCAGGGGCGTGGCCAGCCGGCCATTGCTGCCGGTTCGGCGACTGGAGGCAAATCTCCACTAACGGTCCTATAGAACCGAACCGAAAGAACAACCCACCTCTGCGGTGTATGTATTTAAGATGAAAAGTAAGCCAGGATCTAACATAGCACTGGGGCTTTAGTCTTAAACTCCTCAGCTGTCTTAACTAAGTCATCATCTTTTACAATTATCGTTTGTAATAAGGAATGAATAAATCCAGGAATCGGAAGGTGTGTTCCATTTCCCCATGCTGGCCATGTAAGTGTTGATACATTTGGTCAGGAAAAATGCAGACAGCTAAAAAAAAAAACTATCCCAAAACCCACAAGTGTTTTTCACTGGGATGGGGGGAGGGGAGGAGAGAAAAGAACAAGGAAACATTTTCCATCTAAATGATATAATGCTAATGGATGTGTTGAATTCATTGAATGATTTGCATTATTTTTGTTTTTGGTGACAGAGAAAATATCAGTACATATAATCTGGAAGTCAGCAAATAGAGTTCACTATTTGGACCAGTTACCATATTTTTCAGAATATAAGATGCACCTTTTTCTCTCCTAACAGAGGGTGGAAATGTTGGTGTGTCTTATGCACCGAATACACCCATTTTTGGCCACCTGAAGCCCCGCCCCTGAATCCCATTTTTGGGAAAAATGGGCCCATTTTTTGCAAAAACAGGGTGCGCAAAGGGTTTGGGAGGCTTGCAGAGTGCTTCTGTGGGCTGGGGGAAGGCAAAAACTCCCC
>JANHFT010003106.1:84609-101529 GCA_032467955.1 Pseudoxenodon macrops | reverse complement strand
AGCACATGCACCAAAGACAAATTCCTTGTGTGTCCAATCACACTTGGCCAATAAAGAATTCTATTCTATTCTATTATGGTGTCACCCATATTTCCTTTGGCTTTTATCCTTCTGGATTCATTACCTCTATTGACTTTGAATTCAAAGTGGATGTTACTTTAACTTCTGTGGCACTCTTTTTCCTTCAAGTGAATAACTTCTGTGAGTTTGGCTTGTTTAAGAGGTTCTTTTTATTGGATACTGAGATAGAACATATCTGAATCAAGGAAAACATACAACACCTTTCATAACAAAGATTCATATTTTTATAGTCCATAACTAAGTTCTATCTGAAAAGAATTTGTCAACTGTTCAGTCAAAGAATAGCTGAACAACCTCTGGCTCACTAAAGCATTGTCTTAAATTGTGGCACAGGTGAAAGGTAAAACGCCACTTTACAAAAAGTTTCATACTTTAGAAACATTAAAAATCCACTATAGGAGAGTAGCATTTATTACCCCACCTAATTTGATAATTGAAACAATTATAAAATATAAATTTATGTCTTATAAATATAAAATATTTAAATACAAAATATAATTTAATTTGCAATTATAAAAGCCAAATGTGAACATTTTCTAGTGATTTTCTGACTTTTTAATGGAATATATACACATACACCTATACATGCACACACACATATACACACATATATGTAAAAACAGTATAAAATCTCATTTAGAGAATGGAATGGCAATTATCTTATAAGTATTTTTCACTTCTCTGCATTAGAAACTAATCTTAGTAGAAGACAAAAACAAAGGAACTTAAATAACTTTGAAGAGAGAATCAAATATTCGCTTAGTGCCTAAACAACTGTGTCGGTCACATTCCTTAGAGACAGAAAGGTCCCTTTGGATAATATATTATTAAAATAACCACTTTGATTTGCTTTACAATTGACTCTCTTCCAAAATACTTTAAACATTTATATTATTTAACTAAAATTTCCATTAATACCAAAAAATCTGCAATAATAATTATGGAGAGGCATATCTTCTGAATTTAATTCACCTCCAACAAGTATACTAAGATACAGAACAACCCTGCCACCAAAAAAAACAATTTCAGCAATTTTACCTCAATTCTTAATAATTCATGGTGTTAATATTTACTCTATTACCTGTACAATATAAATATTCATGCCATGGAACAGCAAACTAGCGAGTATGTTTCTAGATAAAATAACAGCAGGAAACTTTTGACCTTGGCCTTAAGGGAAAATACTGGCACTATGATTAATGGGAGAAATGACAAAAATCTCATAATTAGAATTAAGAGTGAAATTATTTCTAACAGATTATTCACCAGTTTTGAAATGCATTAAACTTACTCCTGAGAAATATTACTACATTTATTTTTTTAAACCCTACATTATCTGTTTGTTTATTCTACTTTAAAAGAATGAGGCAACCTGTCATACTGCCTGAATTTTACATAATCTCATTAGGGAAGAAACTCACATGAATAATAGCGGGCAATGAAATGAAACATGCAAAGATTTCCACCAACTTGAGCAACTAGAACCCTTCAGATGTTTTGGGTCTTGTAGTCTCTTGCCATCTGGTTGATGGAAACAGAATTCCAGAATATCCAGAGGATTCTAAGTTTGCTAACAGTCATCAGCATTTATTCATCTTACTCCCACAACCTGTGTGAAAAGTGTTGAAACTGCTGTGGCAAGGATCACAGCAGAAAAGAAATTATAGGACTAGATACTTGAAGTATATCCTTCCTTTGTTCCATCTTCTGAGATATTCTGGAAGATTCTATTCGAAGTAAAGAAGAAAAGCTTTTGCCTGCTTCCTTTCTGATCTGTA
This sequence comes from Pseudoxenodon macrops, assembly GCA_032467955.1. Classification (NCBI taxonomy): domain Eukaryota; kingdom Metazoa; phylum Chordata; class Lepidosauria; order Squamata; family Pseudoxenodontidae; genus Pseudoxenodon; species Pseudoxenodon macrops. The sequence goes on along the minus strand of JANHFT010003106.1, from coordinate 99,670 downwards.
CTGCTAGATACAGATAGTCCTTCGACCATAACATATGACCATAACTAAGCTCAAAATTTATGTTGTTAAGTCAAGCATCGGTTTTGCGCCATTTTATCACATTTCTTGCCACAGTTGCTAAGTGAATCACTGAAATTGTTAAGTGATTAACCCGGTTGTTAAGTGAATCGGGTTTCCCCATTGAGTTTGCTTGTCAGAAGATCGCAAAAGGTGCTCACATGACCACTGGACACAGCAACCATTGCCAATATGAATAAATTGCCAAGCATCTGGATTTTGATCACGTGTCCAGGGGGCTGGTCCAAAGGTTGTAACTGAAAAATGGTCATAAGTCATTTTATTCAGTGCCATTGTAACTTTGAACAGTCACTTAATGAACTGTTGTAAGTCAAGGACTACCTGAACTTTATGAAAACAAGCATGATTAATATTCTAACTTAATGCTGAGTTGTTTGGTGCCTTTTCAGTTTACGGAGTTTGTTAAACTGGTCCTTGATTGCTGATTGCTTTTATTTTTGCTGTTTTTGCTGATAACAGAAGCTATTGCAGAAACCTGTTTCTATACTGCAATCACACTCTTTTAACTGAAATCCAAAGATCTTGCCTAGAAAAGAACCAGTGTTACAAGTTCTATTCTAGAAGGCTGGATTGTAGTCAATATAATACAAATTATTGGGATTTTTTTAATGGGATCCAGAAATAACCTGGCAGTGAGCTTAACATTTGTTTCTAGTTATGAGATGAAAAACATAACTGAAGATAAAAGTATCAAGGAAATAGACGATCCATCTTAGGAGCAGAATAAAGGAAAGCCAGAGAGTTTGTTTTGATTAGTTTTTATTTCTAATCTGTATTGCTTTAGCAATAATAAATCATCTTAAGATTCTAGGGAATGTCCTAACTGGTTTTACAGCTTAATTGATGCTATTTGTGGTTAGGTAAAAAAATCTTCCTAATTATAGCACAATTATATAATTTAAACTAAAGCACATTTGCTATGTATTGCAAAGGATTTATAAATATGTTCTGCACTGCTGTATTGGGCACTGTCTATTCATTGTAAAAAAAAAAACAGAAGGAAAGTAGTGTTAACTTTTGCTCTAATCTTTGAGACTGTGTTTACAATTCTGCAGATGTCCCAACATATGTATTTTTTCCCCATAAAATCAGCCTTTATTTAAATAATCCCCATTAAGATTATACACCTGTAATGCTTTTTCACTAATGGCTAGAATGTATTGAAACAGTGTCAATAATGATAAGTGTAGATATTGTATTTTTGAACTTTCCAAAAGTTTTAAATCAAAAACATAATATGATATGAACATATATCAAACTTACATGTTGCATTCTTGTAAATTATGTCATAACATATTAGCAATGTACACATTTTATCTCTATTGTGTTTGTCTCAAGAAATCTTTTCAAAAGCCATTTATATTTGAGACAACAGCTTTTGAGACAGAGGTATTTAAAATACCTGATATTAGGGAAAGTTATTCACAAATAGGTTTATTATGAAACAAGGGAGGCATACAAAGTGTATGCAAATGACAGGAAAAATAATCTGTAGAAATCGATCTGGAATTTCAGGCAATTAATTTAATAAGTAATTGAGAGGAAATTTCATAGAAAAAATAAGTGAACCGATCCCAATATCTGCATGATACTGTAAAAGAACAGGGATGAAAAATAACAATAAATATATGTCATTTGTTTATTTATAAATAAAATGTATTGGCTGCATATCCTACCACAGGGTGGCTTACAGACATAAAAATATATCATAATTAAAATAAGATTAAGATCTTACTTCCTTAGATTCTTATTTGTTTCTCTCTAAGATTTGTATCTGGACTAAACTTTTAAATTTGCTCTTACATGATTTGGATATTAGTGTAAACAATCAAGTAGGCAAGGTTCTTAAAAGCTAAATTTTCCTTCAAGTAATTTCACATGTATATCTTTGTTGAATTGTGTGGAGGAGTATGGAAGTGATTTGTCATTACTTTTTTCTGTTGTTTTTTCCAATTTCCGTATCTAGCTACCCAGGATTTCTTAGATTCATCCTGGTCATCCTACAAGTTAAACATTGTTGACGATTTGCTAAGAGGAGGAAGTTTGTACATTAGTCCAAGAAATTCAGGATGAAGAAAAACAAATAACATTACAGAAGAGCTCTAAAATGGATTTTTCTAGACAGGAAGAATATGCAACTAAAGTTATCTGCAATGCAAAAGAGATTTCCAAAACATCAAATCCATACAAAAGGGCTTTGCTGAAAGTAATTAACAAGAAATTGACTATTGATCTGCACAATGACATGATTTAAAAAAATGTCCCCCAAAGAAATAATCTCAAAGGACCCAGCTACTCATTTTGTCTGTCTATGGACTCTCCCTGTCTCATAATTTGGCCTTTACTGAGATAGCTGAGGAGGAATCCATCTCTACTGCAAGTTGCATGGAATGTCATGTGGTCACCTATATTTATCAGTAGATCTTGAAATGAAGTTTTGCCATTCTTATGATAAACAATATCTTGTTCATCAGTAACAATTTGAAATTCTGAACGTTCTTTCTTAAACAGATGTCTCTTTTCAGGTTAACAGGATTTAAATATTATTCAGATCTGTGATAGAATTCAAACATTTTTACTACCGGTTCTGTGGGTGTGGTTTGGTGGGCATGGCAGGGGAAGGATACTGCAAAATCTCCATTCCCTCCCCACTCCAGGGGAAGGTTAGTTCAAAATCCCCATTTCCTCCTGATCAGCTGGGACTTGGGAGGCAGAGAATAGATGGGGGCGGGGGCGATCAGAGGTGGTATTTACCTGTTTTCAGAACTACTCAAAATTTCCTCTACCGGGTCTCCAGAACTGGTCAGAACCTGCTGAAACCCACCTCTGATTCAGATGTACTATGGCTGCTGCTCAATTTTGTGTCTATAAGTTTATTATCTGCTGCTTAGGAATTTTTTTTTTAACCTTTTTAGTGAGCTTATATATATGCTTAAGTGTTGACAGTCAAGGTTATTGCTTGACAGAGAAGTACATTTTAGTTGACTCAGGTGATAAAATAAGGAAAAACAAAAAACTGCCTTTGTACATTCATATGTCATTTAGAACAAGATATTGGGCAGTAACCATTTTTGTACACACACACACACAAAATAACCCCCAAGCAATTCCCATGTATTGTAGGTTCTATTTTGAAAAGCTGAGCAAGAGCACAAGGTAAACGTGGTTGATGGACATAACTCTATCTAGAAAATACATTGAAGGAATAAATTGAAATTGGGGCTGAAAACTGAAAAAGCCATATAGTATAACAAAGAATCAATAGATTCTTTAAAAAGCAGTATTTTGGGTTGGCACCAAACAACATGGTGTTTGTAACAACATGATATTGTAAGGAATAGTGTATCTTGGTCAATAATCTAATAACTATTAGAGCAGAAGATTAGTTAGATATTAAAAAAGAAAGAAGAATAAATACAATGCTACAATGTTCTGACATTTTTGGCTCTAACTTCAGCACAAGTGTAAGATTATAGCACAGTGATTCTGGAATAATTTTTAAAAAACAGATTTGTGGGGGAGTAAGGTACAATTTCTCAGTGAAACGTAATCTCCAGAAACAGGTTATTAAAGTTGCTCTTTGATCTTAGCTTTATTTACCGTAAGATCCCATTATCAAGCTAGGGTTAGGTATAAGTTGCCTCTTTTCCAAAGTTTGGACATAAGAGTTTATTGTCATGCCACAATCACAACTTGAGGCACCTTTCAAGGATTTAAAGTTGATGTACAAATTGAGGAACACGAATATGTACATTTAGCCAACAAAGTGAAATAATGTGCTGTGAAATAAATTTTCTGATGCTTACAAAACAAAAGATTGAAAGACAAAAGCTGAGCTAAAAAGGTTATCTCTATGTATGATCTGATGTTTCCACCCTAATACTGTCATTAGACATATGCAAGGCTTAATCACATATTTCCAGTATTAGTATTTTGTTTAAATTTACTTCCTAAAAATCCAATCTGAGACTGGTTTGGGATGCTCTTTTGGATACTGTTGAAAGATCACACATGCTAAGGTCACTTCCAACCAGTTAGGGACTGCTAATAATTACACCTGTGGTTTGTTGGAGTTCTGCCAAGATCTACACACCCTTACTGAAACTAGCATTCTGCCCAACACAGTTCTTATTACCAAAAATAGTGTCCAGTTTTCCTGGTGTCGCTTAAGATTTCAGCTCATCCTCTCATTTTTGTTTTCTCACAGCTGTAGCTTCTTATAGAAAGAGGCAATAAAACAACATAAAGGCTTTGCATGGATAAAATCTTTTATAAAAACAAATATTCATATTTAAGAAAATACTTGTCTCCCCAAGTGTGAATGCACAAAACAGTTTGGCTGATTGAGGCAAAATCCTGCTCCATTCCTATGATGCACAGGAGAGGGTGTTTTCCTTCGTTCAACAATTTTATTCTGACTTTGCTTTGGACTTCATCAAAGCAAGGTATCCCTTAGGCTGAGCAGCAGCTGTGAGGAGCGTCTATCTACATTAATGCAAAAAGCTTTAGGAGTTTGCAACATGTCTACAGTTTCCTTATGTCTACATTTTGAACATCTGATATTAGATCACACAGTACTAAAGCATAAAGTGTTATTATACACAATGGTCTTGTAGTTTTAGAGCCTGTGTCATGTGTCTGCCAATGTGGGTGCACGCACATATAAACATATACTGTAATATTAGTTGGGGGGAAAATAAGACTATTATGGCACTTTCTCAAAAATATTTGGAAACAAAATAAAAGTGGAAAGGCACTGGTACCTGGTTAGATTGGAAGCCTACAGAGAAAGAAAGTTTTATTTATTAGCAGCCAAAAATGAATGGCTGTGGCATAGTTTTTAAAGGAATAGCTTTAAGGAAGCCTAAGAATTTTTATATCTGAACTAAATAAGTTTATGGAAAACATTGTATGACCAATGTCAACCTGACTTCTATTATATAAAAATTAATCTTCCTAAAGACGTCTGGGAATACTTTTTTTTGTCCTGAAAACAAACTAGGATGTTGGATGAATTAAAGTAAAAAAATCTGGGAAATATATTTTTCTTATTCAGAGTCTTGTTCATTGGATCAAATTGACAGTTGTAATGCTTTATGCACAGGTGCAGAAGCAGAAAATGAACCCAAAAGGAATTTGCAAGTGAGTTGTGTGTGCATTTAGGGATTCCACAACTGAATGGATAAGCAGATAAAAACTGACATTCTGAGCATATTATATGTGATCCCTATCAATGAGTATAATAGAAGCCAATCTAAGTTTCCAATGGAGTTTACAAGACCTTGCCATTAAACCTCTGCTGGATCAGGAAGATTGACAGAATGTTACAAGTAAGATCATTGTTCACATCTTTAATCAAATAATTATCTTTAATGGTGAAGACATTGCAGATCATTTGATGTAAATTTTCATTGATTCTCCTGGAAGTATATAATGATTTATTCTTCATTAATTAATTACACAGCAGGGGTGGGGAAGGATGAAATCAATTTAAATTTCAAATGAGGAAATGGTAGTGGTTTTCCCTTCCCAATAGCTACAGATTTCAAATATACCGTAGTATTCAATATTAGTATATTAATAGTATAATATGACTTATTGTCATATTCTCATACCTGATAATATTAAAAGGTTGACTATCAAACTCCAAAATTCTAAACATTTAAAAATTCTTGACAACTCACGATGATTAATCGATGCAATCATCAATTGATGATTCCAATACAAGTGATCAGTTTTAGGTATAAATAAATCATCAAGGATAAATTCATTCAATTCACATCCAACCTTAACTCCAGAAAACTTCAGAAATACGCACATATTAAAATTCCTATTGTACATCTCGATTCCAGTTCTCCATCTGTAAATCAGAAATTATAGCAATTTATCTGCAGTGGTGTTAGGAAAAAAAAGAATGAGGTTTCCCATCACTGATCTTTTTGCCTAGAATTGATACCATTTCCCCCCTTAAAAATTTACAGCTAAGAAATCAGACGTTGCCACATTACCGCCTTTTTCCCCTTGTCATTCGATTATTTCTTATCACATTGGCATTTCCGTTTCTTTTAGATGACTTAACTAAAATTAACTCATGTTTCTCTTGGTGCAATAGTGTGGGCTTTGTGACAAGACAATCTTCTCTTGATGTTGGCCAATCCTTTGTGTATTACAAAGGCCACTGTTTATATTTGCACCTGCTTGGAATCTTCTTTTAGCTTCTATATTAGATAGGCCTAGACTATTTCAAACTTTTTTCCCCAAGAAAGTTACTATTTTATGAAAAAATATAGAGTTGTCGTTACAGAATTGTAAAATATGTTAATGTATTCAGAAATTGAACATTAAAATACATGGGATGGATCCAACAGTGTCATTCGACTGGCAGATGCTATTTTGCCAGTGGAACAGATTCTTAATGTTCATACCCCCTAGGTACCCCCTCCCAAATCTGAAAAAAACCTCTGGAGTAGTTCTGCAGCCCATCCAAGAAGATGGCAGGGGAGGGTTCAATAATGGGAATTGTTGTCAAGAGCAGAATTCCCTCACCTAAGGGGGGAATGCAGCTCTGTGAACGAACCCGCTACACTTAAAATAATGAGCTCTACAGTACTGATAACATTTGTATATATTTGCACCCTATTCCAATTTAGAATATTTTTCTTCCCAATCAAAACGAGGCATAGCATTATCATTGTCGTACTGCGTGTTACAAATAGCCTTTAATCTGCACTTTCTCATTACCTTCTCTGTCTCTTTGAACACTATTCTACCCTGGCTAGTTATCTCACTTTCCTTTTTTCTAAAAATAGTTCTTGCTAAGCTACCAACTAATATCCCACAATAGCTTTTATGTGATCTTTCTAAACTACGTCTTACCGTTTATTCCCTTTGGAACAAACCTTGTTATTTCTTTAATATGTTGGGGGGAGGCGGTTGGAAACTTTCCAGAATTTTTGTAGAACCTTATATTAACCCAAGTTATGCAAAATGAAGGATCCTTAATATTACCAACAACAAAAAAACAACCCATGGATATGCACATATCAGAGCAATATAGACAATACAAGCAAACAAAACAAAACAACTACTGTTTTATTTCCAAATAGTATCTTTGTATTTCCATTGTGTTTCAGGTAAAAATCCATTATCAAGGATCATTCAAAAATAATATGGAATACAGCTTCTCAATCTACTGTGCTTTATGATGTTTGTTGATAAATGACTATCATCAAAACTATGTCGAGCATACAACACAGTTGGGAAAGCAGAACACAAGTTCTGTGTTTTTCATTGTCACCTGGTGCCTTGCCTACATTTTCCTAAGTCAAATCAGTTTTTCTTAAGTATTGCCTTATTAATACAAAAAGTTTCATATAAGCTATATACCGTACATTTTTCTCCAATACCTGTGATTAAGACTGCTTATTTAGCAGCTTAATTATGTGTAACATTATTACCAAGAAATTCAGGAATAAATTGTGTACAGTAGGAAAAATCTATTTTAAATTCTCTATTTATTTTTTTGTTTCAAACACACATAAACGTAGAAAATTCAAATAGAACAAGACACAACGTCTTTTAAAGAAGTACCGTAGCATATACTGAATTTTTATTAATACAGGTTGTCTTCATCCTATGACCACAATTGAGTTGCTAAACAAGATAGTTGTTAAGTGAGTTTTGCCCCATTTTATGACCTTTGTTGCCACAGTTGTTAAATGAATCACTGCAGTTGTTAAGTTAATAACATGGCCTTCCCATTGACTAGAAGACCCCGGACACAGCAACTGTGATAAATGCATGCCAGTTGCCAAGTGTCCAAATTTTGATCATGTGACCCTGGGAAAGCTGCAATGCTGCTCAGTGTGAAAAGTCTTTTTTTTTCCTCTATCCATTATAACAATTGCTAAACAAATGGTTGTAAATACAGGACTACCTGAACATAACATGTACCAGTACTTTCATGTTAGTAGAAGCAGACACAACATAATGTCAAATGAGCATAATGGGTTATTTGTAAAATAATAAAGGCAAGATACAAATAAATAAATAAAAAAGAAGGGAGCAAAAGGAAGGCAAAAGACCAAAAAAGTCAGTAGGATTTAATGAAATCCTCAGAAGAAAATGAATTAAAGCCAATGTGGGCAGTGTTTTATAGACATGCTGGAAGTATAAATGACTTGAAGAATAGAAAGCAATGAAACAGTATAGTGGGAAGTGTTGGCATAAATCAGTTTTTGTTGCATTTCCCTTTCTTTGCTTATCGCTTGCCTTTAGTTCCTTGAAGTTATTATTTTTTTTACTTCCAGGCTGTGCTCCGAATAACACTGCTTATTCTGAAATGGGAATAGTATATATATTTGAGGCTGTAAAAATGAACAGGTGAAATACAATCATTGTTAGACTGCCATCTGCTTCTAAGTCTTACATAAATGACATGGGGAAGAGATTTCATATTATACCGATGTAATGAAGAACAAAAGTAGACTGTTTTTACTTTTATTGTAACTTTTACTTATGACCACTATAAAGATAATTTCATTTTCCTTGGCTGGTGAGGTGGGTGGGAAGAAATGTCAAGGGAAACAACCACAAAGTGTTGAAATGGGGGGCTGAGGGAAAAAAGAGCTGGTAGATAAAAGTAAGCACAGCTCTTCGCAATGGCAAAACTAACAGCATACATACATAACAGACGTTAAAACTGAAGCAGGAATGGCTTCCATATATATATATATATTATACCAGAGAACCGATGAGCAGTTGGGTCATCCTTGCAGACATATTTCTTTACATAAACAGAGAAACAGAATAACCACAGGCAGGCAAAAAGGAGTGAGGGTGGGAATAACATCAACTTTCTGCCAGCTTCCCTAATAACATTGTTTGTGGGAAGTTGGCAAGGAGTATAAGAAATCACTCCTCATCTGCTCATCCATGGAAATGACTTTGTTGAGGGGAAGAAAGGGAGCTAGACACCACAAGAAAAACTTCACCCACTCCCATCCAGGGAGGGAGAGATCACCCATCCACCATAGATGCCTCTGAACCCTATCTCACCAGCAGGCATCTGAGTCATTTCCTTATCCTTCTCTTGCTGCCCACTTTCATTAACAGATTTCAAATGTCACCCTCAAAACAGCCAATCGCCACTTGCCTTTTGAGCCTTGCTGCCAACTGATTGGGCACAAGGACCAGAGGTAGTAAAGAGGACAGGGATATGTTGCTCCCATTTTCCCTTACGCCACGCAACCTATGGGTTTCTGGAAAATGTAGTCAGAAGGCACGGTGGGACTGAAATGGCCACAATTTTGCCAAATTTTAATCCCATGGGAGACATATTCCTTATTTGGGATATGTAAATTAGTCCATTTGAGGTAGAACAGATTAAAAATTGTTGCCTTAGGATGTGCTGTTTCACCCAGTTGAACATTACAAACAATCAGACAGTAGCAAGAGTTCTAGTAGTATATAGATTATGGAGCAAGATATAAATATATTTAAATATACAATCTAAAACAACAAGCGTTTTGAGTATGGATTCTGTAGTCAACACCAATTGGTATTGCAAATTGCTTGGAGTATAAAGTGAAGTCAGAAATTAAATATTTACCCATATTACTTACAGGAGTATTTTGTTGTTTCAATGTTTATAAATAATTGTGAAGTTTTTGGCATTAAATTCAAAAGTTTTCATTTTTATATCATGAAAAGAACTCAGTGGACTGTGGATATCTTTCATTAACTCTGTCCATTTCTGGATAATTATTTTTCATTTTTAATATTTATTTAAAACAAGAATATATTTTCAAATGAAAAAAAATCACCCAAGTAATAACTACTAAATTAAAGGGAAGAGGAACAAACCACTCCATTACTGATATACCATTTAGTATTATGACTGAGGATTCTTGCACAGTCAGGGAGAGAATAATGCAGCAGCAGCTATGCAGGAAACCTTTGTCCACCTGGTCTTTTTCTTCCCAAGTTTAAATCTCTAGACTCTCATCCTCTGTACCAGTTCTCAGCTATGGCATTAGGTGGTGCATCTCCCATCTAAGTTAACTTGATCATCAAGAGAGAGATCTGTGACTTTCCCTGAAAGTAGACTTGCACAGATGCACTAATTAACTCATGAGCCCTGAGCCAAGTTTCAAAAGAAATCCAGTTATTTATTAGGAGTAGCATGTCAGCATATACCTGAATGAAGTCAACTCTGCCACACGTAATTTATGGCTCAACTCTGACCCGGTTTCCCCCCTCCCCTCAGGCTATGTCATAAATCACATTCTCCAGTGAGGCACTTTCCTGGGCTGTAGAAAACATGCCTCACATGCCTTCTCTGGAAATCTGAGATTCAAGGTTGAGAAAGGTATGCATGGAATGTACTTTTGAACATGGCTGCCAAACTGTCCGGTCAGTTCTCCCCCCTCCTTCCTGCCCATGGCAACTCGAGAGCAGACCAGAAATGCTTTGTGAGTTGACAGCTGGATTCATTCTGGGAAACCCTTGAATGTGTTTTAACCAGGAACAAGGGTTTGCTGGTGAGTTTTGCACTTTGCTATAAAGGTGGCCAAATCACTCTAGTTCTCCACTCAGGTTAATTTCCCTTGTGTTCATTCCATCCCATTTCTGCAGCAACCACAGTCAATTTATGGCCCATGACATTTTTACATGTGTTGCTTCATAAATCCATTATGTCCAGGTTCCTCAGTAACCTCGGTCGCTTTCTGATCATGTCAGTTTCATGTTTATTCCCTCCTAACTCCATCCCATCCCATTTCAGGAACATTGTCATTCTGGATTCAAATCAATATTTATTTAAGGAAAGTATATTATTGATTTGAATGCTTTGAGCAATAGGGGAATGGGGGCGGTGGAACTCCATTTGTTTTTTCAAAATGTACTTTTGTCCAAAACAAACATTTTATAAGTATTTTGATACGTTTTTGAGCCAAGCACGGCATCACATAATTTATAGAAGAGAAAAATCTGAAAAAATAAATATGCATCGGACTAATTTGCATGGCAGTCTGAGAAGTGAAAATCAGGCTGTTTTAGCTCAACATGAAGACCAAATGAAATCCATAAGCAGCCTACTTACAACATGATTTTCTGCCTACAGAAATGCTTTTGTCTCTATACACCATTAACATTACTCTTTTTGGACACTTTCTGTTATTTCTACCATGCACTTTTGCCACACAACTCATTCCTACATGCAGGTTCTCATAGATTTATTAATTTAGTGATCGTTTGAAGTTACAACAGCAGTGAAAAAGGTGACTTATAGTCATTTTTCACACTTTGCAGCATCCTCACAGTGACATGATCAAAATCCAGGTGCTTCACAATGGGCATGTATTTATGATGGCTGCAGTATTCTGGGGTTCTGTAAATCACCTTTTGCAACTCTTTGACAAGGAAAGTTAATGGGGAAGCCAGGTTCATTTAACCACCGTGTTTACTAACTTAACAACTGCAGTGATTCACTTAACAACCATAGCAAAAAATATTGTAAAATGGGGCAAAACCCTAAGCACTTTAGGCAAGTTTCCTATAGTGCCAAATTTTAGGAGACCCTGAAATTGCAAAGTTTTCCAAAATATACTTGTGTATAAAATCAAATAACATTTCCTTGTGGCTTTAGAACTTTCTGTGCTTTTCAAACCTACCCACAAAGTTAGTCAAGTGGTAGTTAAGCAACACTAACCAGACACTTCAAGTCAAAAAAGAAATGATTATAGGAAAGTGGAAATGGTGCCCTCTGTGCAGGAGTGTTGCTCTATGATAACAAACAATGATGGTGTAATTAAAAGTATGTGCTGTGATTCAGAGTAAATAGGGTAAGGATACCCAAGAAAAGAGAAAAAATGTCCAGGGCTGAAAATCATAAGTGTAAAGCTCAAAAGTTCCCCCCCCAAAAATAAATAAAAAATAAATTGGCATCTTTTTGCTTAGAGGGCATCAGAGAAGGGATCCCCAATCTTCGGGCCATGGACTGGTACCAGTTTGTGGTCTGTTAGGAACAGGGCAGCACAAGCAGCGGCAGAGTAAGGAAAGCTTCATCTGTGCATGCATGGGATCTAGGTTGCATGCAAAAACAATCCTCCCTCCCCCTGGTCCTTGGAAAAATTATCTTCCACGAAATCAATTCCTGGTGCCAAAAGGGTTGGGGGTTATTGGCCTAGATTATGTCACAATGTCTTTTATTGAAAGTATCAGTGCGTGCCTGTGAGCAATTTCTTCCATTCTTTTAGTATGCCACGAAGATGAGGAGTGGAAGTGCTTAAAGTTTAACAGATAAGAAAAGGCAGATCTCTAGTTTAGAGGTCTAAGCTTCTCTCTGGGGAGATTTAATTTTGGATAATGCAGATGTCTTCATCCCTGCTAATGAATCCTTGAGCTCTTTGTGTCAGTTTCCTCGTTTCTTCTAAATCTTTATATCAATTACATATTTCAAAAACAAGGAAAGTCTCCAGTGATTTCTCCGCTAAAAGAAGTCCAATCTTGGTAACTTATTTCTCTGTAATTACTTTTTTACTCAGAAGGGTATGAAGCAGACAAGCATAAAGCCTAATGCAGGATTCTTTTCAGCTAATAAAAGGCCTGAATTTAATACCTGAGAATGGCTTGTTTGTTTACAGTGTAATCATTGTTTCGTAATATTCATTAAGAAAAATCTAAGATTCATTTTTTACAATGTGAACAATCAAGACTTGCACACATTCTGTGGAAGAAACATGTATATACACCAGAACTGGAAGATACACTGGGCAAATATATATTTTTCATTTCAGTTTATTGACAACACAATACCACATCTCCCCAGCCTTATGAAGAGATTAAACACTTCTCCACTGCATTAATATATATCCTTCTTTTTTGACAGGGGACAGTTTGGAAATATTTATCAAATATAACCTAGCATATTTTGCATCTTCTTCTTCTTTTTTACCCCTTGGGATTTTTTCCCCGTAGCACTGTTAAAATACCCAATATGAGTGCGCATATGTGGGAATCCATCATCTAAAATCCTAGTGTGTGTTTTCATTGGGAATAGCAATTATTAAAGACTGTCCTTCTCCAAAAGCATTGGCCTGTTTACACATCCGTCTAAAGACAGAGGAGATATAGATAAGCACACATCTTTATGTTCCCATCCACATGGTTGTCCCAAATGTGCTTTTTCAAGAAGCAACTGGACTTTCTGGTTTTTCTTTGAAGATGTTTTGCTTCTCATGCAGGATTTGCAAATTGTAGAAATATGAAGTCCTTACTGGCATTCCTTTTGCAAAACAGAGATGGTAATGAGCACCCAACAACTTTTGATGACAAGAATGGCTAGGCATCGTTACAATTGTTAAAACATGCCCCATCCTGTCCGATATTCTTTCTCTCTGTTCTCTCAAACAAAAACCTTCTCTTTCAAGATTTTCTGAAAGTCCACCAAAATCTCAAAACACGACTGAATTGCCCTTCCGGTGAATAATAGGTTTCTCCTAAAATTCAGTTGAAAATCTATTGTTTCGCAACACGCTTTAGAATAGGGCCTAGTATATATTTAAAATAGGACCTGTCTTTGATTTCCTTTACTGGACAGGATATGAGCTTTTCAGCCTTTCTTTTAAGGTTACGAGTCATGGTTCCTTGCACTTTTTCCTCAAAGGGATTGTACTTGCATATTCTCCTATATCAAAGGTTTCTAATAGAAAAGCAGGGCATGTAATATTTAAGGAACGACTCAGGAGGCAACAATTGAAATTCATTCTAAGCAACTGGCTCTTTGTGCTTGAATACAAAACACTGAAATACTGGATTAGCCACATCACCATCATCATAATGGAATCCACGTTTATTGAAACGGGGGGTTGTTGGTTTTTTCTTTCTTTTTAAAAAGGTAATGAAGCTAGACAAAACGTCACCATTACAAGCCTTGCTCTTGATATCCCAGACGTATCCATTTTAATGGGGCGACTTTAATTGCGAGGAACGGAAAAGCTGCAGAGGGAGAGTGCCAAGAAAATGTCGAAGTGGATTTAAAACAAGAAATAGGCGTCACCCTATAGTTACAATCCGTGTTGGTCCTAATGACCTTGATGTCTCGGTGATGGATAATAGGGTAGCAAATGCTGATATTCAAATACGTACACAAGTAAGATTCAAACCGAGATTTGAATCGGACAACAAAAGTTCATTTGGTCGATTTGAATGTAAATTGACTGAGAAATAAACAGAGAATCATCAGAAAATTGAAGTTAGCATAGTGGTAGATGGAGATAGTGATATGTAAATTCTTTGTTTGAATTTCTTAAAGGGGAAGGGTTGGTGCAAGGACCGGTCAAAAGTGCGAGGACTGGTCAAAACTGTGAGGACTGGTCAAAACTGTGAGGGCCGGTCATAAGTCACTTTTTTCAGCCCTCTGAGTCATCCCTATTCACGTAGTCACGCCTACCTGGTCACATGACCAGCTAGGACGTATTACCAGAGGTGGGTTCCTACCAGTTCTATCCGGTTTTATCGAACTGGTAGTAACTCCGCGATGACATCACGGAGCCGTTTCTGTCGATGTCTCCATGGGGGCCACCATCTTGGATTTTGCTTCTGCACATGCGCAGAAGCTATTTTTTGACTGCTGCACATGTGCATTCAAGGCACGACCCTAAGCGAACCAGCAGTAAGAAGATTCAGAAACCCACCTCTGCGGAGTTACTATTATCCTTCTCATCTTCTCATGTTGCTCATCTTCTCTTCTTCTCCTCTTTTCTCGTTTTCTCTTCTTTTCTCATCTTTCCTACAACCTTCTTCTGTTGGTATCCTATGATTTATCACTTGCTGTTTGCACTAATGACTGTAACTATGATTGATGATCTATGACAGTGATGGCTAACCTTTTTGCCATCGCGTGCCAAAAGCAGGGGGAGCGTGCCCACACCCATAATGCAATGCCCTCCCCCCGCCCACATGCAGGCACCATTACCCCCTG